>JAYXIM010030391.1:0-106003 GCA_037575425.1 Anastrepha fraterculus
ATGTCTTCTCTGAGGTCAGAGAGACGAAGAATGAGGGCTGCCGAGGCAGCCTTAGAGTGGTGCAGATTAATCTGCAGCACTTTTAGAGGGACATTCGATGACTGTGGCGTTCGCGTCATCACCGCTATCTAAAAGACTATCCTCGTCCTCGAGTTGAATGTTAAATAAGTTTCCCACAAGTTCGCTGTTTGATTCCGAGTCGGACTCAATCGTCGAATCTTGTGAGAGAGGCTTATCGACATCCATCTCTGGGGCCGCCGTACTCTCTTCGCTGGGTGCGAGGAGATTTTTCGGCTGATAGGTCCAAATGGTAGTGGTAGTGAACCCAAATGCCACAATCCCCTTGCGGTCGTCCAGTGCTTGAACGCTTTCCTGGTCCAGGAGCAGCGTGACATGTCTGGAGTTTCCTGAAGGCTCTTCCACCTTAACTACCCTCCAGCTTTCGGTGGGTAGGTTCGGGTTTCCGATCTTCAGTAGCTCCAGGATGGTTTCCGGATCGGATGGCTCTACAGGTATCCTTGCTCTGCCGCGGGGTTTGTTAGGAATTTCACTCTTTTTGATGAGTTGGAGATTCGCTCCGGGCCATACCTCGCCGAGTCGGTCGAGGGCCTTGCCGTACAGGCTGACCGAACGTTGATCCGAGCACGCGATCAACTTGACCCTTGCCTGGAACCATCCCGCGTCAGAGCAGAAAGGAGGAGGCCCTGGGTTCTGTTTCAGAACGTCCAGGTATCCCAACTGAAGTTTTCTCTCCACAATCTTCCAGTTTGATGGAGAGATGAAACCGTCAGGGTGGCTTTTATCCACCACCGCCATGACCAGACTATCTCTGGCAACTTCGCAGAACTTGCGTATTTTGACCTCAGAGGAAGCTTTGTGCTTCTTGGGGTCGTTGGAGCTATGAGGATCCTCTGAAGACCGCTGCCGCTTAGCTGCACTCGGTTTCTCTTTGGACGCCTCATACTTCCGAAGAAACTCCCGGGCCCAACCGAGAGTTGACCTTTGTTGGTCGGACAGCTCCTCCTCAGGGGTTTTGCCGAACTTTTCCGTAAGGAAGGTGGCGCGTCTTCGATCTCTGTATCGACGGAGATGAGGAGGGATGGGTTTCCTGGAGACTTCTGTCCGACTTGTTTTCCCAGTTTCTGGCAAAACAGGTTTGGTGTTCAATGGGTTCTCCGCAGCCGAGTCGGTTTTGGAGGAAGTAGAAGCCACCTGGGAGTGCGGTGGTGTCTCCCTGACGGTCTTGCTCTTAGTGAGCACTTTAGCCACCGAAGGGGTGGTTTTTGACTCCGCCATTAGTTTGGTGGAGCCAACAGGTCTTCCGCGTCGGGAAGGAATTTTTTGTTGTGTTGTTTGTTTTAAGTTATTTTTGTTCATTTTTGCGGGGCGGTCACTCAGCTGACGAGTGGGGAATAATGGGGTTCGCCACGCCAGAGCCCTATGCCGTGGTAAGTCTAATTTAAACTGGGGTGCGACAGGTGCCCCAGAGTCCGCATACTAGCGACTTAGCTCACCCTAAGCCATGCATCCCTCGGCGTATGCTGTTCCACCTTGGATTGGTAGCCTTTGATATAAGGAAGTGGCCTTCTCCCCGTGAGTCCATGTTTACTCCATTCGTATTAGCAGAGACATGACCTACTAATACGAGTGGCTTCTCGCCTTCCACCGAAGTGGATATGGGTCACTGCCAGCAATTATGGCAGTTACGGCACGCGTGCAGTAACACTGCACTACATGTTGTTCCCCCTACCATAGTTGTTGGTTGACGAGAACTAGGCTGGTTCGCGAGTAGGCTTTTACCAAGGCTATGACCTACTTAACCACAGAAGATAACTGTGGCGTACCCTATCCACCACCTGGGACGCGCCGCAATAGGTGCCCAACCAAAGGGTTTTTTTATATTACTTTTTATCTGTACCTTAATATTTACTTCAGTTTCTTATTATTTTGTTTAAATTTTAGTTTTTATATTATTTTTTATATAATTTTTTATTTGTTTATATATTATTTTTATTTTTTCACTTAAATTTTTTATTTTTTTGTTATTTTAATTTTAGATTATTTTTTATTTACATTTTATTATTTTTCTCATTTTTATTTTTATTTGTTTTATTTTTTTTTACTTATTTGTTTTTTTGCATTATTTTAAATTTTAATAATCTCTCATTTTCTTTACAAGCCATAACAAGAATTACAATAAATAGCAGATTTTATTGACTTTTCTTTTACTACTTGCCGCTGAGTGCAGAAATTCCTAATCTATTTGCCAAAACTTTGTGGCTAAAGCAAAGTTTACCCTTCTTCTCAAAATGGATATCCCGAACATAAAAGTCAAAGAGCGAGGCAAACAAAGGGATACACTTAAACAAGAACAGCTGAAAACAGAAATCAAAATATTACGCATTTTCGCAATAATCAAAGCAGAAATGCAGCGATTTATATGTAATAATCAAAAACCAAAAAGATAGAAAACAAATTCATGCCATGGAAGTTCAAGCAATGTAATAACAATAACAATCAGCAAACGCCAAAAACTGCGTATAGAGAAAGTTTTTGTTGCTATTCGTGTTTTTTCTTTAAAGCTGTGCTCTGCTCTCAAACTCCCACCACTGAGCATTTCCCCATGAAATCCCCTTGGGGAAGCACGTTTATCGCCAAACTAATGCGACACTCGAACGCGCTACACCAACAACAAAGCGACAGTAGTGTGCTCAGCTGCCAGCTGTAACAGCCATTGTTACGTACATACATACATACATGTAAATGTTGATGCAACCACCCACCCACACACCCTTTGGACTGCGCCTGCTGATGTGCTTCCTTTTCCACCACTGCTCTTTCTTCTTCTTCTCTTCTTCTTTTGCCGCATAATGCAACCCCTTTAACTTGACTCACAAACAGATCTGTGGAACGGATTTTCTTTTTCCATCAGCCATCAGCATTAACAGTGCAGCAGCAACAACAACAGTGTTGGCGCTATGGTCCATTCATTTCCATCCACCTTGCATTAGGCGTTCAATCGAGTCGCTGCTGTTGTAAGCAGAGCGTCGCCATCTGACGCTGTTGCCGATATCAGCAACAGTATTCCCGTGCCTTTGGCTGTTATGCTCAGTATGTTGTTGTTGGTATTATTATTAGCACTGGCTGTTTGGTGCTGCTTGGCGCACAAATCTCCACGGCAGCATTAAAGTCGACGTCAGCTATGGCGACGTTGACTTCAAACGGTTGACTGCCAGGAATGTTGCATGACACAAGCGAAATACAAATAACAAAACAGCTACATTAAAGTTGGAAAATATACAAAAAATTTAGATACAACAATAACTACAGCATCGGCAACAAAAGCGAGTCAACATGCAACAGACAGGCAGCCAAGCAGTCAGCCATTCAAAACAAAAGCAAAACAAGCAGAGACCAGAAAGGCAGCAGCAACAGCAGCAGCTGAGGCAACGCAACCATGCGGACAGACAGGCAGCCAGACGACTGACTGAATGCGACTGAATGCGACTGCATAGACAGACAGACAAAATGCTGTCCTTTGTTACACTTTGTTGTTGTTGTTGGTAATGTTGTTGTTGTATGCAGCAAACTGAACTGAAAATACCAGGAAGTAAAAAAAGTATGATTTTTGTATAACTACGGACACACTCACGTGAATTTTAATGTCCACATGCATGCGAACTTATGCCAAAGTAAGTATGAGTGTGTGTGTGTGTGTGCGTATGTATACGGCTAAATGTACGCAGCACAAAGCATAGAAAATAGGGAAAGAAGCAGGAAAATAAAAAAATAATCGATATTTTCGTTGCTTTCTTTCGATATTCATCCCCCTCTTTTGCGAACTTTTCTTTCTACATATTTATGTTGTTCTATATGCTTTTGCTTATCAGACAGGCAATGCGTTTAAAAGTGTCGAGTTGTATTTTAAGTACCTGCCCTGCAAGAAAAAGAGCTGGCGCAAAATTGACTTATTGATGAATGAAATTGATTTTGTTCTCAGTTTATTTTAAAATTCAACCGGATCGATCGTTTAAGGCAATTCCAATACTTTTTGAATCAAAAACTATTTTTTTTAAATGTTCTGAATCATAATTTGCGCGATACCTATATCCAAATCCTTAAAAAATCTGTACTATTATTAAAAAAATAAAAAAAACAACAAAGAATAAATACAGTAGCAGAGTTTTTATGCGTAATTAAATATGTAATACTTTGTACTTAATTAATTAATAGGAGAGCTGAACTTAAAACAAAAAGTTGTATAGGGTGGGCCATGTGAACTAGTGAATATTTTTTCAAACTTTTTTTTTATTTTGCAGATTGAACATTGTCCTTTATGAATGAAAAATAATATCGTTCAAATGACTGCCACGACTGGCTATACAGTAGGCCATTCGATCAACCCAATTTTTAAGCACATTTTCGATTGTTTGGGCTCCAATTTCATGAATGACAACTTCGATTTCGTTTTTTAAAGCATCAATCGTCTCTGTATGGTTCGCATAGCATTTGTCCTTAACGGCTCCCACAAAAAATAGTCCAACGGGCTTAAATCACAGCTCCGAGGCGGCCAATTGATATTGGAATTCAAAAACGGTAGCCAAAAGTTCGAGTGTAACTTTGGCAGTGTGACAAGTTGCACCGTCCTGTTGAAACCAAATGTCGTCCATGTCATCCTCTTCAATTTTTGGAAACAAAAACTCGTTGAGCATGTCACGGTAACGCTCGCCATTTACTGTAACCGCGGCTCCTAGCTCATTTTCGAAAAAAATGATGATGCCGCCAGACCAAAAACCGCACCAAACAGTGACTCGTGGATGCATTTGCTTCTCTACAGTAGCGTGTGGATTTTCTGAGCCCCAAATCCGACAATTTTGCTTATTGACGTAGCCACCGATGTGAAAATGAGCTTCATCAGAAAAGAAGAAGAAGACTCACCACTTTGGAAATAGGTTTTCAATATTTCCTAATTTTGTTCAAGCGTATAGCGTCCCATTTCGTATATGTCAAACTTTTAAGTAAATTATGAACACATTTGACATGTCATTTGTGTTACCATCCTCAAAAACATAGGTGGTTCAAAAAGCGAACGCTATATGGCCTACCCTGTATTTATTAAAAAAAAAATTATAAAATTTTTTTATCACAATTGTTATACAATTAAACTTTTTTATTAATATTAAGAAAAAAATGAGAAACAAATATTTCAATACAAATGTGTGATTTTTCTAGATTCTTTCACAAATCTGTAAATATCCTCCAGTTTTAGAGAACGAATATTACTCATTCTCACGACATCGGAACCCAAAACTCGTAGCCGTGCTCTAGCAAAGGCAGGACTCTCAGTCTCAGTGCTATCCGCCTCCTTCAAGCAGGACAGGCACATTGGGTCCTCAATGACTCCAATGGTGGTCATATGCTGACTCCATGGATTGTGTCTTGTGATAATTCCGTTCATCAATCGAACGTCTTTTCTTTAAAGTTTCAGAAGAAAGTTCGACAGTTTTCTGTTCGGGCTTGTCACAAAGCACTTTGCAGCATTCTAGACCGGACCATCGCTCTTTATGTAAATTGCAAAATAATCGCTTATCCAATTCTTGATTCCTGCGGGACTGATTCCGATTATTGGCTCTGGCCCTTGTGGGGGAACCGCTGATCCTCGGAGGGCCAATTCATCGGCAATTTCGTTTCCTTGAACACCGGATTGTTCTGGAATCCACATAAGTACAAGCCTGTTTTGTCTTGCGACAGAATCAAGCTTCTTCTTAGATTCTTGAACAATCCTTGAGGTTTGCTTCGCGTTCTCTAGGGCCTTCAGTGCAGCCAGACTGTCACTGAAAACTCCAATCTGTTTCCCGCTCCATTTCCTCTTGATTATCCATTCCGCTTCTTTCACAATGGTAAAAACTTTCGTTTGGAAAACAGTTGCCATTTCCCCCATAGCATAGGTATACTTATTACTATCGTTTAAGTATCATCCGGCTCCAGACCTTATTTCATTCTTGGGCCTAGCAATAAAGAAAATATCCCTGAATGCATTCTGCATTGCTCTATTCCTCACGCAATGGAAATCTGACATCAAATTTCCTTCCAAATGAAACTATGGGTATCAGGTGGTCTTGAGGTGATTATTTGCGTTAGTTTTTGTAATATTTAATTGAAAAAAACCACGAGATCACGACACCTTTTCCCGTGGGATTTGCTTCCATGCCCTGGACTGTGTTCGATACGTTGGGCAACACTCTTTTTTATATCCATCCATAGATTTTCTATAGAGTTGAGGTCAGGCAACCGAGCAGGCTAGGACATGGCCTCAACTCCCTTGACCCGAAATCCCTCCTTGTCAAATTGAGTTGTATGTTTTAGGTCGTTATCGTTCTGGAACAACCACTTCATTGGCATATTCCATTCCGCGAAAGGCAGTTCTCCATTTTCTAAAATTCCCACATACACCTTCAGATTCATTGCCTCGTTTGTCAAGCGGAATGGCTCAACGCCACCATAAGAAAAGTTCCCCATACCTTCACTTTCGCACTGTCATGTTTGGCTAGCATATCTTGACTGTGTATTGACTGCCTATCCATACACAAAATAGCTCTCCTTTTTTGTTTGCCCAATTGACTTTTTCTTTGGTAATTTTGAAGCGTCTCCCAACATGCTTTTCTGTCAACAAAGGAACTTTTCGTGGACTTCGCCCTCATAATTGGTGCTCCAACAAACCTCTACAAATTGTTACGTCACTGACATTAAGATCTAAACGTTTTTTTATTTCTGCAGATGACGCTGTAGGTTCTTTTTTATAGACTTGAAGTATATGTTAATAATCTTGTCTGACTGATTTGCGTTTGCGACCAGGCTTTTCGTGTGTACCTCTATAGGACCATCATTTGATCTGAACACACCTTTATTTCTCTATATGTTTTACCTGTTTTGCAAAGAGTTTTGATAGTTTAACGCTTTTCTTCGCTGTAGTGTTTTCCTTACTTACTTATAGACTTGCCTCTACGAAATTATTTTTTCGGCATATTCGATGATTCGTTCTTAGAGAATATTTGTGATGAGCTTGTAGGCCGTGTTAAACAGTGAGATACCACGATAGTTATCGCATACTCTCTTATCACCTTTCTTATGTACTGGGAAGATTATGCAGCCTAGCCACTCAGATGGTATGGATTGTTTTCCCCATTCGTCCATTATTAAATGGTGGAGGTACTTATGTAACTCCTCACCACCTTCTTTCAGGAGCTCAGCCGCTATAGAGTCTTCGCCGTTTGCCTTTCCATGTCAAAGCTTTTTTAAAAAAGTATGTGCTAATGTCAATTCAGAAGTTTCTCATGATCACTACTTACCAGTTCTTTAACGTAACCATCAACACTAACATTAACATTAGCACTTACCTATATGTACGTAATTCCTTTTGCTTTGTGGTACATTCCGTATGCATTAACAGCAGTAGAGCGCTCTCATTTGTGATTTGCAGCTAAGCAGCGCCTGTTATGTGGGCGCGTATGTTTGCTTCTATACGATTTTCAAAGTTGTGGAGAAATAGAGCTCTCTAAGGAACATTTAAAAATTATTTTTGTCTATTATTATTATTTTGCCTCGGTCAATGAGAAGCTCATAAGAACCCATAATCAAAATTAAAAAAAAAAAATGGTGGAGGCGTCCTCCAGTTTTGCCAACAGAAAACAACGACATTCGAAATATTTACAAATAGTATATACTCGCATTAGCGAGTACTGAAAAAAAGCAAACAAAATTCCCTTTAATCCAGCGCTGCGTTCTAAAAATTAAATTTGATAAAAAATGTAATAAGATTTATATATTTATTTTTTTTTATTTATATAAAATTAGCTTACAACATAAATCTTATAAGCTATTTTAAGTTAGGAGCTATAGCAGCGAGGCCTTAAGCTCGATAATTTTATATACATATGCATACTTCCATTCTTAAACTTAGTAGATACAATTTTATTTTAAATCTTATGGTAAAGATTGGTTCTTTTGAGGAATTTTGTTATTAGGGATATTGACTCAAGAGAAGGGACTGAGAAAGAAGATTTATATAATAAAATAAAACTTAATAAAAATGAAGAAATAAATATTTAAAAAAATCCCCACTTAAATTTGGAAACACTGACTTAAGCACATCGCTTGTGAGCTAAAAGGGACCATATACCACACCAGCATGCTGGCACCATCAAGTGGCTGAGAGTTTAAAAAAGCGCACCAGTCGTTTCTTTCTCGTGCTAACCGAAGCCAGATGGAAACACCAAGTGAATCCAAGTCCTTCTCCACCTAATGTAAATATTTCAAGACCTGGATCAAACGCTGGCATAAATGCGTTGCAGTTGTTGGGAAGTAGTTTGAAGTCGATAATATCAAAGCTGCGTGCATTCCTTAATCTGGCACCCCTTAGCAGAAGCAAATTCTTGCCACCAGTATCGAAAAACGTATGAGAGTGCAGAGAGATTAAAATGGAAATAATGCATAAAAATAGTTTGAGCAGAAAAAAGGGTTAAAACATGTTTTCTTGTTTTTAAGTTTAGATAACAAAGTAATCTTTACTTTTAATCTCTACTCTTACTTTTTCCCTCAAAAATTGTCCATCTTTATTTACTAATTCATGCCCAATTTCATGTTGGCATTTACGTGCTATGCAAATTGCAAAATTTAATCCTTTAAGGGTGTAACCCACTAACTACGCTCGGAAAAAAGGCTATTTTCGGAAATTTTTTTCAAGCAGGCTATGAATGATATTGATATAAAAGTTGTTAGGCTTGATAAATAAAGTCTTAAAATACAAGAAAAAATTTTTTTTTATTCATTTTTTGCAATTTTTTTATACAAAAACTATAGCTAAACATAACACCATGATTTAGAGATAGGTCGCTGGTCCACACGATATCTCGAGAACGGCTTATCTGAAACAGAAAAATCAAAAAGTTTTAGATTTGTTATAACAGTAGCTATAAAATAAAGTAAAATTATTAATTTTTATTAATAAATAACAAAATGGCGGCCAAAAAACAAAAAAATTTTAAAAAACATGATTTTTTACACTGTTTTTTGTGAAAAAAAATTAGTAAAAATCAAAATTTTATTACGAAAGTTGTTTATTTTATAGCTATTTATGTGTAGAATATGTGGTTAAAATTTCATGAGAATCGTTCCACTGGTTCCTGAGAAATCTTGTGGACCAACCGAAAAAACGTTAATTCGAGAAAAATGCAATTAAAGTTTTTTTTTATGAAAAATCATGAAAAAAACTTACCTAAGTTCAATCTGCGATTTTAACATGATGTTTCTGGATATATATACTTTCGAAAAATGCAAAAAAAAAATAATCGATTTTTCAAAAGTGAGTTAGTGGGTTACACCCTTAATACTTTTTCACCGCCTCTCTATCCATTAAAAAATGCACAAAAAAATGTGTAATATTTTTTAATCCTTTTTGGCTTTTTTGCCAATTCATTGCCTATAAAAAATTACACTTTAAACGTCTCAATGCTGCTCGATTTGCAGCTCACACTACCTTTCTTTTCATGTGCGTGTATCGTTTTTTATGACTGCTTCACCACAGCTTCTTTTCACCCATTTCCTCCGGCTTTGCCATGTAAGCACGTGACAGCAAACAGCCAATCGACACTTTCAACCGTTAGTCATCAACCATTGCCCCGATTGCGGTATTGATAGCAATCGGAAATGGTCTGTCACTGTGACGGTAGCGATGGTTGTGTAAGTGTGTGTGTATGTATGTCTACATTTTGATGAACTGTTCACCTTTTCTTTTCATCGCATAACTTGTTGATGACAAACTCGGCGCACACGAAATCAGTTCCCAAATACCGCAAAATTATTCAAAGATGGTAAATGAATGGCCCCGTGTATGCGTAGTTAAGGATGCGTCTGTGTGTGTGTGTGTATGTGTTGAATGGCAGCATCTGTAGGCCAAACTGTTGCAAGCAGGTCCTGCCATTAGTTACAAGCATTTTTTACTGGTTCTTCAAACATACATACATACATCCATAAGTAGGTGTACAAAGTGCCAGGCGAAAACCTTTGGGAAAAACTTGCTAAAGGTCGGGTCACTAAGTTTTGTCAGGGTGACTATTTTACGACTTTTGTGACTTAATATATATTTTTTTTTTTGTTGTGCCACTACAAGGGATTTTACGTGCGCACAGTGATGGCAGCTCGTTTTAGTAAAAATGTATTTTACAAAATGTTATCTGCACTGGCGTTGCTCGATACTACGAGTTAGAATAAAAAATAAAATATTGGATCCTCAAAATGGCTATTGGTCTCATGTTTATTAGCATTTACCAAGCGAATTTAAAAACGGAATAGTTTCTATTCTGCAATATATGCAATCAGTGCAAAAAATAAAATAAAGGGTAGTTACATTTCAAGGGCCGATGTTGAATGTGAACCACACCTAAACGTCAAGTTGTTTTCTGCATTTTTTAATTTCAGACTAACTCAATTTGAACCATGGAAAGATACACAATCGAGCAACGCGTTAAAGTTATTCAGGCTTATTATGAAAACGGGCGTTCAAATCAAAATGCATATCGCGCACTTTGTGATTTTTTCGTTCAATTTAGTCGTCCAAATGTACGTACAATCAGAAAAATTGTGCAAAAGTTTGAGCAAACCGGGTCTGTAGGAGATGTGAAAACACCAGTGCATGCTCGTACAGCAGAAAATATTGCTGCTGTTCGCGATAGTGTGGTTGAGGAGCCGTCCACCTCAACTCGTCGCCGTGCCCAACAATTGCACCTCTCACGCTCGTCGTTGATGAACATTATGCATGAAGACTTGCATTTACACGCGTACAAGGTGCAATTGACTCAAGAACTAAAGCCTCTTGACCATTTCAGACGTCGTCAATGGTCAGAATAGTGGCAGGAATGGAAGAAAATCATCTTCAGTGACGAGGCACATTTTCACCTCAGTGGATTCGTCAATAAGCAGAATTGTCGCATTTGGGCGAATGAAAATCCAAGAGTGATTGCCGAAAAACCAATGCAGCCATAAAGAGTGACTGTTTGGTGCGGTTTATGTGCCGGCGTCATCATTGGGCCGTATTTTTTCCAAAATGAGGCCGGTCACGCAGTTACTGTGAATAGTGTTTGCTATCGTGAGATGATAACGAACTTTTTATGGCCCGAATTGAAAGATATGGATGTGGACGAAATGTAGTTTCAACAGGACGGTGCCACTTGTCATAGAGCTAACGAAACAATGGCTCTTTTGCGCGAAAATTTGATGGCCAATAATCTCACGTCGCGGCGATGTCAATTGGCCGCCAAGATCATGTGATTTGACACCGTTGGACTTCTTTCTTTGGGGTTATTTGAAAGAAAAGGTGTACGTCGATAAGCCAGCAACAATTCAAGAGCTAAAGGATGAGATAATTCGGCACATTAACAGCATAGAACCTCAATTATGCCTCAGCGTCATCGAAAATTTGGACCATCGCATGGAGGTGTACCACCGAGGCCGCGGCGGCCATTTGGTCAATATTTTGTTCTATGCGTAATTGAGCCATACCAATATTATCATAATAAAGAGAAGTGACAATAATTTCTCCAAAAAATTGTATTTTATTCAAAATCAACACCGGCTCTTGAAACTTAACCACCCTTTATATAAATGGGAGAAGGTAGAAGTCTGCTCACCTGCTCATCGAACCACTGCAATCAAGGTGAATGCAGTAAAATAGAATGAAATAAAGCGAAAAGTTCATAATTATTATAATTGCTAAATTAGAACACTGTCTATAGGTGACCAGAATTATTCTCAGTAAGCAATGGAGAGAGGCTGCAGATGGACTAAACTGATGTTACCTGTCTTGTCTGAACGACTGTCGCAAATCCTCCTGCCATTAAGCAGAAGGGGCTGCAGACAGCTGGTTGGACTAATGATGGGCCATTTTCGGTGGGTGAAGCACATGGAAAAGGTAGGCATCTCAGGCAGTGCACTCTGCCCAGCATGTGGAAAAGAGGATGAGACGGCTGCCCGGCCTTCCCTCGAATCAGGCTTGAGGTCTTTGGCGCTGATGTGTAAGGAAGCGACCACATTGGCTCTTTAGCACCACAAGATCTACTCAGATTTCTTTGGAGGTCGGGTCGATTTAAAGACAATTAAAAGGGAATCCGAGTGCAGTACAATGGGCTTAATTATGTCTGAGTGCTGCACTTGCTAGGTGCCCCGACAAAAAAAAGCAATGGAATCCCTCTTTATGATACCTGCCTTTAGCTTTAACTCATTGACATAAAGTAATCTTGCGAAATTGATACCCTTCGTATGAATTTCTTTTTAACACGCATGCGAAGCGGTAGGGGAATTGAAAACATAGTTGCGAAGGTGGTGCTTTAAGCACTAGATTTAGTGCTTCATGAAAATTAAAACGCCAAAAGAATCGCCTCATTTCTAATGCCTAGTACCCTTTCTAGTGCTTTTATTTCTGAGCTAGAAGTGACCTGGCTACCAGATTGAATATTTTAAAATATTTGTCATCAAAAAAAAAATTAATATACACACAAACACACTACTTAGCGTAACTAAACTAATTATACAATCCAAAATTGACTACGATCTGCAAATATATGGAAAATGTAGTAAGTCTACCGTTAATAAAATCAAAGCACCATTTCATGCCGCGGTTCGGAGGAGTTTACGTGCTTTTAGAACAACACCCACTATAAATATGCTAATGGAAGGTGGTTTTCAAACACTTGAAGATCGCACAAAATATCTCAGTAGTCGCATAATATACAAATTATTCTGCGACTCCACTCATATTCTTCACCATGAAATTCGATTGCTGAATAAAAGAAGAAGACCACTTTCACATAAATCAACATTATGCGAGGTACAACAACTCGCCGATCATTTAGACTTGAAGATATCTGCAATGAGAACGCCTCAAGCCCAGCTACCACCCTGGGCTCTAAACACTGAAAGCTTTATCGAAGACTTATGCTTTTTACGAAAACAGTGCACCATTTCTGGAGCATAGCGCACCCTCTGAAACGAAGTGATGAGAATCTCCTTTTCCCTGAAGGCACCAAGCAAGTCAATGGCATCGCATTTGCTGTTAAAAATGAAGCGGGGGCAAGGCCTTTTCTCACGGATTACTACAGCAGGACGCCAATATCTTTGAAACTGAATTACAGGGAATAATTTCAGCATTAAATCTCGACTACTACTTGGATGAACCAATGTTTTGTACGTTTAAGGCTAGGCCATACCCTCTTAACACACCAATACCATTTAACAAAGTGTCCGCAGCCAATGTGTAACTTTTGCAACGCGAACCGCTTAACCATACGCCACATTCTACTATATTGACCATCCATCACCGCGTTACGGACCAAAACACTGGATAACGCAGATCCAATCAACATTCTCTCCATTCCTTCTGAAGCAAATTTAATAAAAATATCAAATTTTCTTAAAGCTATAAATATATTTCAATTTTTTTAGCCCTTATAATTTATATTTACTTACATTTACTATCACTTGATTAAGCTACCAGGGCTAGCTGGAGCTTTTATATTAGATTAATAAATAATTTTAATAATATTTTAATAAATAATTAATAATCGGGATTCGAACCTGAATTCTCTGAATTCGGAATGGTAGTCACGCACCAACCCATTCGTGTACGGCAGCCGCCCAAAGCATATATCGTCCAAACAAAATTGCTGAAGTCTAACTGCTAACTCGCGAATGTAAACTCCGCCTCTACCAGGCAATAATACTGCCGGTGCCTTCGTACGGCTGCGAGTGCTTTACAATGACAAGCAAAAATGAAAGAAGCTTAAGAGTGTTCGAGCGAAAAGTGCTTTGAAGGATCTTTGGCCCCATAAGCTGCAATGATGGGACGAACCGAGTACGCTACAACGATGAGTTACTGAACTTATGCCGGGGAGAAGATGTCGTTAAACACATTAAATCCAAAGGGCTGCGATGGGTAGTGTATCGCATGGAAGACAGCCGCCCTCTAAAATCCTTTTTAACAACAAACGCTCTAACCACCCGGGTCCGTGGTACGTCCAAGGTTAGCCTGGCTTGAGCAAGTCATAGCCGACCTAAAAAAGCTACGAGCTGAAAGTCTATTGTCATGAACCGTGCAGATTGCAAGAGGATTGTGGGTGAAGCTAAAACTCTTCCTGAGCTCTTATCGCTACATGATGATGAGAAGTTGAGTGCGCTTTAAAGCACGGCATACACATACATATGCAGAGCGTATCACCATTGATGCTTCCTCAGCTATGGCCACTGTTATGTTCTAAAAACCTCCTTATAGTGTAAAAACCTTGTCCGTGCGTTAGTCGCTCAAGTAATCTGAGCTTGCAGGATCTTTGCGTATTTCCTGTATTATTCGACTAAACCATTTACTACACAAATAAGTGAATCGCCTTCTCATTGAGCCTGATATAATTTTTTAGCTCAAGAGAAGTGGAAGCAGTTAATTTGATAATGCAGAGCAGAGTCGAACGTAAGCCCTTCGGAAGTTCAACCCACTTTGTTTGAAACAGTTTAAAATAGAGCAAAGTTCTGCAAATGCTAGCAATAACAGTACTTAACAGTCAAATAGCAGGAAGAGTTACTGGTGCAGTCATAATTGCACAACACGAAGGAAAAAAAAAACGTCGTAACAAAAAAAAACAAAAATAAATAAATAAACAAAAGAACGCCTCAAAAGCTCAACTGCCTTTTTGGAATAAAAATAAAATGAACCATATGAAAATCGAAGTTGAAAAAAAATGTAACATTTTAAGTTAAAAATAGGAAAAAATAATGCAAAAACACAAGATAAAGATGTGGCTGCTAAAAACATGAAACACGAAACGAAACGCAAAGTGCGATGGCAGATAAAAATGCCTACAAAATATAAATAAATGGATTTTTTTTATCATATTCGCCTGCAATGGTGATCAAAACAATGCACACACACACATACATACACCATAGACACACGCACACTTTGTCCATACTTATATACTTATATACGTGTGTCTGTATGTATGTATGTATGAAGCTTATTTGTTAGAGCCAAAGTCGGAGACGCAGCCATTGCCGTTGCTGTCACGCAAACAGCAAATAGCAGCCGTTATGCGCGCACATTCATAGGCATGCATACAAACTAGTCTGCTGGTAATACCCTGCAGAGAATTCGCTACGAATTTCTTCTTCTTGATTAGCGCGATAAACGCTTAAGCGATTTTGGCCGAGTTTAACAAAGCGCTCCAGTTGTTTCGTTCTCGTGATAACCGACGCCAGTTGGACACACCAAGTGAAGCCAAGTACTCCTCCGCCTGATGTTTTCCAATGCAGAGGAGAACTTCTTCTTCCTCTGATACCACCAGCTGGTACCACATCGAATACTTTGAGAGTTGGAGCGTTTACATTGTGAAGTAGTGCTCGACCGTCGTAGCCAAATCGGTTGGTGCGTGATTACCATTCGGGAGTGCGTAGATTCGAATCTCCGTGCATGAACAGTTTTTCTCATAGTGGTCGCCCCTCGGCAGGCAATGGCATATCTCCAAAGTGTATTTCTGTCATGAAAAGCTTTCTTTGCCGTTCGAAGTAGGCTTAAAACAGTATTTTCTGTTGAGCTCTTGAACTATCCATTCCCATAGCGTGGCCTATCCATTGAATTCGTTGCGCACTAATGTGACGTCCTTCAAATTATGGTGTTCCTGAAGTTCCCATTCTTAGTTTTATGGCCTCTTACAAACTTCAACCTGGCGCCGATAAATGGCTTTTTTCGGACTGTGCATCCATGGAAATTAGCTGCCGTTGGTGCCTCTCCGAAGTAAAGAACCTCGGACCCCGTGATTTAAGTTAAATGGCTGTCCTTGCAAGGAACCCACTTGGACAAAAATTTCAAATTTGTTCGTTGTAAAACAGGGGGAGGGGAGAGGAATAGGAGAGGGAAAGGAACCAGACAAAATCCAGGGCTCTGATTAGAGGATGTCGACCAACATTGGCGATTTACGTTTGTATTAACCGCTTCAACCTACGGATGAATTTCACCAGATGTGTGATATTTAAAGCGGAAAAGTGGGAACCCAGATGTTTAAACATTAGCCCGACGAGAACCGGGCAGCTGAGAAGAAGGTGCTGAGATGATTCGACCTCGTGGCTTGAAGCAATCCTAATAGCCTCACTGCATGGACACCAAATGGACCGTGTCCAGTGAGGATACCTACCAAATTCGATAGCTGTGACTTTGTTAGACTTAGAAGTTCTATCGCGGCCATAAGGATCTCGCGATTTTGCACATTTGCGCACTAGCCCAGCGCTGGTTGAGTTGACGTGAGCCCCATCTTTCCAGTAGCAGACCACAGGTTCTCAAGGGAACTCTAGCCCTCTCATATTGCGATGAAGCCGTCTCAAGGGTCCCCTGTTTAATCAGCTCATCGGTCCAGCAGTTTCTCTCTATGTGGCTGTGACCGGAAGCCCAAATGAATTTAATATCGAAGTTTTCCGATGCAATTGAGAGGGAAGTCAGGCATTCCCCGACTAATTTCGAACGCACAAATAACGAGCCCAAGGTTGTAATTGCCGCTAGGCTGTCGGAGTAGATATTTACCTATATAGATATACATATATAATTCTTTATAATTGGCGCATACACCCTTTTCTGGGTGTTTGGCCGAGCTCCTCCTCCTTTTTGTAATGTGCGCCTTGATGTTGCTCCACAAATGGAGGAGCCTACAGTTTCAAGTCATCTCCGAACGGCAGATATTTTTATGAGCAGCTTTCTCATGGCAGAAATACACTCGGAGGTTTTCCATTGCTTACCAAAAGACTTTTTCTTCATTTTGATCTTTCACTGAGACTCGAACCTACGTTCTCTCTGAATGTCACGCACTAACCATTCGGCTACGGCGAATTACAGAAGCAATCCACTGCTTCCTTAATTGCGGCTAATTCGCTTGGAAAACACTACAGTGGCCCGGAAGCCTAACTTTGAGTTAATGTTCTGGTGTATCGTTAATGTTTTTGACGATCGCGACAATAATGGTAGAGGAAGCTGTATTGGAATTTTGTTTCTCATTGACATAACTCTTCTTCGCTTTAGCAGCGGTTGGGACTATACGAAAGAGAAGCCAAATGTACTAAATTTTGTTTTCCAATTTTTAAACTATGCAAATCTATCGAAGAAGGAATGCAGCAAAGGTAGATGCCTTGTGTTGCATTGCTGTGGAAAGTTCACTACTTGCTTATATGAAAAGTAGATGGAACGCAAACTGAGAATCTCTAAAAGTTCGGCTGTTCGATATCAGAGCATTTCCTGCCGGGTATTTATATACTTGTATGTATGTATGTAAGCATGTGTGTATGTGTGTTTATTTGTTTGCATGGCTGCACTTGTGTGCAGTCTTGAATATCGCTGACTTTGTGCTGCTACACATTGTTGTTGCTATTGCGACTGCTGCAGGTGTCTTGCAAAAGGAGCCCCACAGCAAAGCACGACAATCGTTCCAAGTATTGAAAATGCCGTCATCGCCGCACTGGAGACACAGACGGGCATGCAGTTAGTTTACTGCTAAAGTTGAAGACGGAGCCATTGGTCTTTTGCTTCTTTTTGTTTTTTGTTTTTTGTTTTTTTTTTGCTTTTTTTATATTTTCAATTTTCGTTATCTCTTATGCTTGTTATTGTTGCAGTCGCTGCAGCTGTCGCTATACGCTGTGTATTTCAGCTTTTAACACACCAAAGTAGCAGGGCCACAATCAACAAGCTGCTGCTCGTGTGTTTGCTTGGCAGCAGCAGCAGCGGCAGCAACAACAGCAACAAATGAACAAGATCAGAGCAAGTCGGACTACAACACGAGGCGAGTGGGGAGCTAAACAAAGAGCGTCTCAAGGCAGCTGAATAGCTGAATGACTGTAAGACTACAACAACAACAGCTATCGAACCAGCCAACGAAAAGAAACCAGAATTGTGTCCCATGTGAAGCGAGTGCGCCGAGCACCAGAAGCTACATACAAAAGCGAAACAAAAAGAAAATAAATCAAAAAACAAAAATTAAAAAAAAAAAACAAAATTAAGGGGCAAAAAGCAGTGAAATGTAAGATATAGCAGAAATTAAACAACAAAAAAAAAAAAAATCTGTTTGGCGCTGAGTCAAAAATGAAAAAATGTAAAAATGTTGCTGGTGTTCTTGTGGCCACAATAGCAACGCAATACAAAGAGGATGTCGCTTTCCTGTGAGCCTATAAGCAACAACAATTTCAGCAAACATCACTAACGACTGCGGTCGTTTGCGTTGTAATTGTTGTAATTGCAACGGTTTCCAATTTGCAGGTATCACTTTCTTGTAACGCCTCGAGCTGCCTGTCTTTTGCTCGGCTCCAACAGCAGTCGGTTGAAAAGCTGTCATCATTCCCATCCGCAGTCGCCTGTTTGCCGAGAATCGGCAAAGTCGCTCGACAACAACGCCATTCTCGTCTTCGGCACGACCAGCTTCGCATGTTACGCAGCCGTAAATGAGTCATTTGGCGCAGAGTGACCCAACTGATAGCAAACACAGGGCGAAGCAGATACCAACGGAAAGGTAGCGATCAAGCAACTACAGTAAGAAGAAGAAGGTAAGAGGCTCAGTCCGGTAGATATGTGTGTTGATGTGTGCATATTTTTACGCATTTATGGAATCTAACAGTAAGCTATGGTCCATCTAGCAAAGAGGCTCAACTTATATTTTAGTTCAAATTAAAAAAAAATATCAAAATAATACAAAAATATTAATTGTTTCATTATTCCAGCCACATAAACACATACATACGAGTATGTAGATACTCCCCGGCAAAACGGCAAAACGATAACACACCAGCATTTTGATCAGTTTTGGCTAATTTTCTTTTATCCGTTTAATACTCATTATTTCTATTTATAAAAAATTTGTTTATTGGCTTACAAAATCCAATGTTCAAACGTTGTTCTGAAAATAAGAAAAATTCCACAAACTTTTCATTCCAATTCCACGGTTTTTAATTAGAGATTCTATATCGATTTTTGGTCTGCTGTTTTATAGCTTTTTTAAAGCAATGCGGCATTGACGGTTCTTTTGCACCCGCTGTCTGGGATCTGCATGCGATTTATTTCGCTTTTGTTTTGATATGTGACCTATTTTCTACCGCCAGTTACCATCCGCTTGTGATAAATCAGATTCTCCTCAATCTTGGAAAAGAGTACCAAAACTGACGGCATATGCTGACGACTTGGCTGCTATCATCTCAGATAGGTGTCCATAAACGATGAGTGAAATACTCACAAGGACGCTTAGAGAGACCTACAAGTGAACCGAACCGGTCGGACTGGAAGTAAATCCAGATAAGATAGACTTAGTACTCTGCACAAGATTCCTAACTGGTCACCTCCGAAGCTTGGAGGAGTTGAGTTGACACCAAAAACATCGACTAAATACCTAGGTTCGGTTCTATGGTAAACTATACTGTGCCTGTCTGGTCGCCTGCAACTGGTGACTCGCACTGGATAAAGCTCCAGACTTACCAAAACACTGCTATTCGGACAGGGTTGCCTCCTGATGTCCCTCTTCAACACCTTCACAACGAGGCCCAAATGCTCCCTGTAAAGGAGCACAATAAACTGCCCAGCAAGCAGTTCCTGTTAGGGTGCCCAAGCAAGTTTCACCCTTGCAGACACCTGCTTGAGCCAGAGCCGCCTCTGAGGCACGTCAGAAGACATCTCCT
Organism: Anastrepha fraterculus; assembly: GCA_037575425.1. Taxonomy (NCBI): domain Eukaryota; kingdom Metazoa; phylum Arthropoda; class Insecta; order Diptera; family Tephritidae; genus Anastrepha; species Anastrepha fraterculus. The sequence goes on from JAYXIM010030391.1 coordinate 19,738, forward strand.
CAACTACGCCGACGAGTTCCAGGACAAAACGAACCGACATCTACTGGACTAGACCGTGTTTAGGCAGGGGACATTTCATCGGGAGACCATCACCACCTTCTTAAGCTCCCGACCACCGAACGCCGTAATCGGAGTCTAACCACCACCTACAGCAGATGAAGAGCTCCAGGTTCTCCGTGAGACCCGCGTAACACTGGCACAATTACCTTCTGGATACTTTAGCAGGTTAAACTCCTACCCATTCAGAATTGACCCCGACATACTAAACATGTGTCCTGCATGTGAAGGTACCCCGCCCGACACTGACCACTTTTTCACATGCCCCTCAAAACTCACTCATCTAACACCTCTCTCCCTCTGGACCCAAACCATCGAAACAGCACGTTTTCTGGGCCTACCTGTAGATGAGTTAGACGAAGGCGGCTAGTGATATGCACTACACTGACAGGGCTCGTATGACTCCTACAACATCAACAACAAGGCATACATGGCGGTCATTAGACCAATAATGCTCTTTGGTTCGCTAGTATAGTGGACGGCACACGGTAAAGTGCAAAAGATATGTGTAACCGGCGCTATGAGCACAACTCTAACAGCGGCAATAGAAAGATTTCTCGACTGGCTTCCAATCAAATTAGTAGTAAGATACTCAGCTAAAAGATCTGACTGAAGATGTTAGGACAACTATCAGAGAGGCTTTCTGGCCACAGCAACATTCTGGATTCAAACGGAAGGTCAGCTACTTGAGTCCACAAATTAAATTTGGCAAAAAGCCTAGCGTCGTTATAGAGCGAAATGGATGGCACACAGATCTAGCATCTACTTACCATTCATACAATTTCTTTTAGCGGCTGTCTTTTGTCTGCAATTTGATCTCCAAAAGTCTTTCAGATGCCCTAATTACTGTAGTATATGGCAAGTAGAAATCTATTACCACAACAAAAGCAGCTGAACTGGCCTCGGAATTAACTTCTCTTCATACTCGGAACAACATTTTTATTGATAGCCAATCGACTATTAAAGCCTCCTTGGACCTTGGCTCCTCGAAATGTTTTCAACAATGCAGATCCAAAATGGACGCACTCTGCGGCAACGAGCAGACACTATTTACTGGATACCAGAACACAAAGGATTAGAAGAAGGAAATGAGAGAGCTGATGAGCTCGCTTAGGCAGGTATTCGCTTGCCGAGATAGAGCACGTCAGAAATATACCCATTCCCGCTTTTTCTGAAAACGGAACTAAATAAGGAACTATCTCTGGAAACACTGTCGATATGGGAACACTCAACCTTGTACAAAACTGCCAAAATTAAGCTAAGAACTTGGAATAGTCTCTCTCACTATCTAGAAAAGACCGTAAAATATTGTGGGAAGACTGACGGGACACTGTCTCACATCACATCACGCAGCCAAAATTCGGTTAGTCCAGAGCGTTGAGTGTCACACCTGCAACGAAGCGAGTGCTAGGGCTACTTTGGAACACCCACTTTGCCACTGTCTCGCTCTTTGTAGGACTCGACAAATGTGCTTAGGATCAACAAGGCTGTGATTTTTGTTTTAAAGGTAGCTTGTTGCCTTTCTCATGGAAGTCTTAGTCCTTATTGGCGAAAAACTCTAACGCCTCGATTTTTTATCTATCTAACTCGATTTTCACAATCTTCTCTTGATACCAATTTCTTATCACTCATGAAGTTTTGCAATGAGAGAAAAAGGAGGTAATCGCTTGGTGATAGGTTCGAACTAAATAGTGGATGCATTAAAACTTCCCATCCAAGCTCTGACCAAATTTTTGGCGAGTCACTACAGACGTGTGTGGCCTTGCGTTGTCCTGAAGGAACACAACACCTCTTCTGTTAGTCCATTCTGGTCGTTTCTGGTCAATCGCTTAAAACGGTCCAGTTGTTGACAGTAGAGATCTGAATTTAGTGTTTGGCCATACGAAAGCAACTCATAATAAACGATTCCTTTCAAGTCCCACCAAATACACAGTATAACCTTCCTGGCTGTTAATCTAGGTTTAGCCACAGTTTGAGTTGCTTCATCATGTTTTGCCCACGATTGTTTACGCACAATATTGTCGTATGTGACCCATTTCCCATCCCATCCCCAGTTACCATCCGCTTATGAAATGGGTCGATTATATTCCGTTTGGCCAAGGCTTCGCAGTTGGAAATGCGATCCATTATGATTTAGGTGTTAATTTGTGTCGGTCAAACATCGGTCTTCTTTTTGAATCCAGTTTTGCGCAAATAGCTTAAAACTGTTTCATGGCAGATCTTTGGCTCCTGGGCAATGCTCCGACTACTAATATGCCGATCAACTTCGACTAATTCTGTGCATTTTCTACATTTTTTTTAACATCGAAAATATCTGGATGAAATCGACGAAGCCAAAATTGCAACATCGGCACCATTCACCATTTCAGCGGCCTGGCTTGCATTTTCGCCTTTATCAAAGAAAAACTGCAAAATGTACCGAATTTTCGCTTTGCTGAGTTCCAATGTTAACACCCCGTAACTCACAACTGAATGGAACAAACAAGAAATAGTAAACGAATTTTATAGTGTGAAATGTCACCTTGACAACGAGCATAAACCTTACAGTGTTTGATCGATACTTTACGAGATGCCGATCACCACAACCATCTACCTAGAAAATAATGGATTTCTTTTTCCCCAAACTAATACATACAACACCCCTAGATCTCTTCTGTAAATACTCAGCGGCCTGCTCCGCTTTAAGGCTCAATGCGAGCTCACAATGGAGAACTGTCACACATGGACATTCCACCATTTTAGACTCCTACACGGATATACCCAGTAACTTGGATTATCACCCTCCCATTCTTTGATTCGAAAGGAATTTCCTAATAGAAAATCCCTTCTAGACTGGAATGGCTTGAAGAAGATCCAACGCCAATACACTCGTTAAGATCTACACGGACGGATCTAAAATGGGCACCGGTGTAGGATCAGGGTTATTTTGCGAAGAGCTTTCTATTAGTGAATCCTTTAAACTACCGGATCACTGTAGTGTTTTTCAAGCGGAAATAAACGCTATTCGTGAAGGCTTAAAATGGTTAAAGATACACAGAATATCATCAACGGATATCTGCATTCTATCGGGCAGCCAAGCTGGCCTACGAGCCCTGGATGCATTCCAAACAACATCAAGGAGTGTCTTACGTTGTCGCCAATCTCTAAATGAGATGGCCAAGCAATATCGTATTATCTTATGCTGCGTTCCAGGCCACAGAGATATACCACGGAACTGTAGGGCTGACCAAGGGGGAGGAGAAGGTACCTGCATGTCAAACATAAGTAATTTTATGGAGATACCTCTCGCAACTTATAAGCTTCTCATTAAGGACACACTTATCAATTCTGCAAATCAGAGATGGATTAGCGCTAACACCTGCGAAATTGCTAGGCAAACATGGCCAAGGCTAAATTTACGGCTGTCCAAGGGTAGTTTTATAACTGAGTAGACTTCAAATCAGGACCTTAGTAGGGGCCCTCTCAGGACATTGTCTCATAGGAAATCATGCAAGGAGATTAGGCGCTTACACGCATGATTTCTGTGGTAGCTGCAGAAATGAGGAGGAGTTGAAAACAATTCAACACCCTTTTTTGCACATGCCCGGCTCTAGCCAGAAGCAGGAACCGATGTTTAAAATCCTACTTCTTAACGAATATAGACAATCTATACACCTTAGTTTTCAACAACCTTTTACGCTTTGTCAAAAACCCAGGATGGTTCAATATGGAGAGGGAAATGTAGCCCAGCCCCCGCGACTCACAACGAACCCATTTCGTGGTCTAAGTGGCATTGTTGTCTCTATCTGCAATACGGCTGCCAAACCTAACACATACAGAATATCCATGGCATCCTACTCAGCTGTGCCGGTCCATCGCTCATGGCTATAAAAATAACCACTGATAATGCATTATTTGCCGGTGGCGGCAGAGTAACTACGTCCAACGTCCACCGTGCAGCGTTGAGTTTGCCGAAAACACAAAAAAATCAATCATTGTCCGGCATATGGGCATTTGAAAAGGTACTGACCTTTACCCGCTGCTTGAGTCCTTTTAATACTGAATATTCACCGCTCACTGCGTTTCAGTCGAGTCGATCTGCATTATTATTTTAGTTATGCAATTTAAGTTTGCAAATTTTCCATATACAACTTTTTTCTGTAGTATTTCCTTCTTCGTTAAAGATAAATCTCCACGTTTCTGCCGCAGATTTTTTATGTTAAAAATTTTAAAATAATTGAAATCTACAAGCGGCCAGTGCGAAAAAATATGCACTTCACACCAGCGTATGGGCGCGTATTGGCACGTATGTATTGGTATGTGTAAAGTGTGTATGTATGCAATTCTGCATTTGGGTGAAGAGCGAACAGGCTGTTGAAGATAATATTCACTTTTGTCCTTAAAATTTCAACAAATTTCAAATTCCTTTTTTTCAATGAAGCTGTTGCGCTGTTGCTGCGCTGCACTCTCGGTTTGCTCTGCTACGTTGCAATAAATGCGATGCATTTATTTGTATTTTTACTTTTATTTATTTATTTCACATTTCACATTTCACATGCACTCGCCGCACTACTACTAATCTGTTACGCGTGCGTGTGTGTGGGTGCTTGAATTTTTTCGTCATTGTATCTGTGGTCGCTGTAGGAACTGCTTTGTCAACTCACTGGCAGTCGCTGCGTGCGTGCGCAAATCGAAATTGCGTATACGCGCTGCAGTTAGTCAGCCATTTGACCGATGCTAGCCAGCCGACCAGCCAGCCGCAGGGCAGCTGCAGCAGCTACATACATAGGTCGGCGGCGGGTATTTCGACAGAGATGGCGTCTATTCAATACCCACTTAGCATAAATTTCATTAAAAACCCAGTTAAAGCTGTGGCTGCCACATCAATGCAACACAAAAAATGAGAAAAAAAAACAACGATTATAATAAAATAAAATATGCAGTTGCAAAAACAAAACCAACAAAAAATAAACCAGCTAACAAAAATAACTGGCTGTTGGCTTCAATTGGATGAAAAGTAAAAATAAAGTGTATATTTCTCGCTTATTTGCATATAGTAATACCAAGTATTGCCGCACACACACACACACACAGCAACAGCAGCAGTGGATTTACCCTGCAGGGAAAACCACTAGAGCGTTTCTGGTGAATTTACATATTTTTAGTTTATAATTATCCTCCGCTGAGTCCGGTTTGCGATTGCTCAGAACCAGCTTAGATTACAGCTGAAATTTATGTGGTGCGCTCTGCATCCCTTGCTCGATGACCGTAGGGCCCAACTGCATGGGTAAGTTAGGTTATATGGTTGCCAAGAGCGGACCCACTTGGCCCAGCAATCAAATTCGATGTGTGATGGCATGGCAGCGTAAAAGAGGCGGGATAACTGGAAAAGCAAGGGCTGGTGGAAAAAAAGAGGATCGGGTGGCAGCTATGAAGATTGACTATTAATTTTTTTAGTTTTTTTATTAACGATTCTTGTTAAATTTTTAGAAGAGTTGGGCAATTGCATTAAGTATATAGTATATAGTAGGGCGGCCGCCGTAGCCGAATGAGTTGGTGCGTGACTATCATTCGAAATTCAGAGAGAAAGTAGGTTCGAGTGTTGGTGAAAGATCAAAAAAAGAAAAAGTTTTTTCTAATAGCGGTCGCCCTCCGGCGGGCAATGGCAAACCTCCGAGTGTATTTCTGCCATGAAAAAGCTCCTCTTGTGGTATGCGTCTTGATGTTGTTCCACAAATGGAGGAACCTACAGTTTTAAGCCGACTCCAAAGGCAGATATTTGTTATGAACAGCTTTTTCATGGCAGAAATGCACTTGGAGGTTAGCCATTGCCTGACGAGGGGCGACCCCTATTAGAAAAAACTTTCTCTTCTTTTTGGTATTTCGCCGAGATTCGAACAAACGTTCTCTCTGAATTCCGAGAGTTAAGGTGTTTGGCCGAGCTGCTCCTCTTGTGGCGTGGAGGATAGGCAAGTAGGTGAAATGGTTGAAGTACCACTCTGGCACTCCCCAAGTAGCACTAAAGCCCCGTTTTGGTACCATTTTGAGACCTCCAACGGGCAGATATTTACAGTCAACCAGACCTGTTGATGTATTGGAGAAGGTTGATGGGATTTAAGTTGGAGCATTGCCCCAGCCTGCCAACGAAAGGAACACCCAGTGACCTTAATCGTCTAGCAGCCAAACCTGGGCATTTACAAAGAAAGTGCTTAATAGTATCCTTCTCTGTAAGGTCCCCACGGCTTCTGCAATAGGGATTAAGTGGTAAAACAGTCGACAAAGCTACGAGTTTTGAAACTGAATGACGAGGAGTCCCCAGCACTTTCTGAGTCCTCCGTATATTGTACTGGGGTCATAGGGCTTTCGAAATATCACACGAAGAAATAGAGCTCCGTCTTTTCTGCGTTTTCCTGAGAAATAAGTTATGCAATTCCACTTTAAAAAAACTCAGGGCGATGCCGATGATCGGGTAAGAGCTGTCTGAGACTAATTTATTTCCCTTGATTTACTTTTATGTTCCTATGTCCTGGAATCCAAATCAAGGAAATATTACTTGCACATATTTGATCTCCTTACAGAAATGCACTAATTTGAATCTGCGCCATGGCGTCGTCAGTGCCTTGATCACAGCTTGGCCATCTGATATTGGCCTGCGGGATCGCAAAGACTTCTGCGGGAAAAAAACTACCTGTATTCGGCACTTTTAAGGTATAGATAAATTGGCTGATTTAGAGAAAACCCCCACTCCGACTCACGATTCCATCTTGGAACTATCAGTGAAGATAGCTTCGGTGCAGATTTTCCACTCCCTACTCCTCGCTCCCTCTTGGCAAGATTGCACTAGTAGAACCCTCAAGCTCAAGTTTGTGGACAGAGAGGTTGTGGTAGAGATCTGCACGAAGTTCAGAGAAATACGGTGTTAACTGCTTAAAAATGCTACCGAATTGCTGAATGGGTATCAGAGGTGAGTGATTGTAGGCGTATCAGAAGTATTTTCTCAAAAAGCTTCGGCATTACTGATAACAGAGATATTAACCTGTAGAGGTTAATATATAGGCGCGTACCTAAAACTGAGCCACTTATTCAATAAACTGGTCAAACAGATAATGGAATTATTGGCAGATTACCAAGGACTTCAGCCGTAATTAAATCCAATCCAGGGGCTTTTTACTCGAGCTTCATTATGTTTATTTCATGATCAATTGGATCAGCGATTTCGTTTGCAATCTACATAAAGAGCGATGGTCCGGTCTAGAACGCTGCAAAGTGTTTTGTGACGAGCGCGAATAGAAAACTGTCGAACTTTCTTCTGAAACTTGGAAGAAAAGACGTTCCGTTGATAGTCGGTATTATTACAAGACACAATCCATGGGGTCCGCATATGACCACGATTGAAATCATTGAGAACCTGATTTGCTTGTCCTGTTTAGAGGAGGCGGATAGCACTGAGTGAGTATCTTGCCTTGATTAGAGCAAGGCTGCGAATTTTGGGTTCCGATGTTATGTGAATAAGTAACATTCGTACTCCGAAACTGAGGGATATTTTTGGATATATCGAAGAATTTGAAAAATTTTCACAGCACTAACTATCTCTGACTCTGTTTGCACACTTTCCTATCTCTTGACTATCTACCCTCTTTCCAGAGCTCTAAATACAATTGGCTTTTAGGCCTGAGTGTTTTAATAATTACCAATCTCTTGGTGCTTCTTGGCTCGCCTTTTTAAATTTCGATTTCAATAAATAAATTTAAAAAATTAATTTAAGATAGAAAACTGCAACCCGCAGCAGCTCTTAGGGTATTCGAGAGAAAGATACTTCGGAAATTCTTCAGTCCTCTTCGTGTTCACGATAACTACTACCGCCGAATGAACCACGAGCTGTATGACCTCTACGACAAGATGGACATAGTAAAGCGTATCAATATTCAGCGCTAGCGCTGGCTGGGCCACGTCGAGCATATGGATGCAGAAGCTCCGGCAAAGAAGGTGCGCGGATGGCAAATTAGAGGACAACGACATAGGGGAAGACCATGCCTCCAATAGAAGGACCAAGTTGAGGGAGCCCTATCATCGTAACAAATTGGAGAAGTCACGCGCAGGGCAGAGACGATTGGCGAGACTTATTACAGTCGGCCTTAATTCGGTAACGGGTTGCGAACCTTGGTCAAGTCATATAAGTAAGTAAGTTAGAAAACCATAACTTCAAAAAGGCGTTTTTGCTGATTGAAAAATCTATGTCGTTAAAGATTTCAATGTGATTAAATTCTGTTAGAGTTCTTGTGATAGGAACATTTCAAGCATGCACAATTTCGACTTGGACTCTCTTTCGTTTTTGAGACGATCGCAGTTTGAAAATAGATGCCGCTATTAAGGGGTACCGGTGGTCTAGAAAATTCAAAAAAATCGATTTTTTGTTTTTTTTGATATTTCGAAAGTATGGCATCTTAGGAAATTTTCATGCGGAAATTCCCAATATTATAGCTTCTACAGCCCATTAACTAGGTAGAGAGCGGTCCGCGCGCTCCTGTCCCTCAAACTTTAAACTCAATTATCTCAAAACTACTTTTTTCGGCCTAAAAAAACTATTCAACTAAATCATCTCCCAATTTTAATATGTTGTTCAGAACATCAATGGCTATCGCCCGTACTAGAATCCTATTTTTATTTAAATTATTTCGTATTTTTTTTGGTTAAAAAACTGAAAAAAACCCGATTTTTAGAGTTACAAATTCAAAACTGCGCCATTTTGTCAACTTTTTTTTGTCTTTTTTTATTCTAGTAGCAGTACATAGCTACAGTCATACTGATGAATAATTTTTTTGACTTTTGTCTTTCAGATAAATAGAATAGCCAAAATGGACAACACTGTCAGGGTCACCTTCTGCGCCATTTTTGAAATTATTAAAATAAAATAAAAAAATTGTTAATTCAAAAAAATTCACAAAATTCTATTTTTACAAATTCAAAAAAACTGTTTTTTAAAATTCAAAAAAATTAAAAAAAAAATCAATTTTTTTTTAAGAAGTTAAATAAAAAATTTAAATATAGGGTGTTTTTTTTAGAGGTTAGGTTTTCAAGATGAAATAAAACGTATATAATTTAATGTTATGGTTAAGAATTTAGCTTTATTATAAAGATAAGGGTTTGCCATTATGTTTTAAAAATGATACCCATTCAACCAAAAGTGAGCTGCATTGCTGAACAAAATTTTCTTCGATGCGTCGCGCGAACCGAACCATTATTTTCGTAATAAATTTGCACGATTTGCAAACGTTGTTCAGGTGTAAGTCTATTCATTATGAAATGGCAAACCAAACTGAGCATAAATCAAGTGACAGCTGTCAAAAAGACCATCTACGGAAAAAGTAGTGCCAACTTGAAAACCTAACCTCTAAAAAAACACCCTATATTGTTTTCCATTTTTTTTTTATTGTAAGAAAAAATTCCTGAAAATACCCTAAATTTTCGAGCTTTTAAAAAATAAAATTATTTTTTGTATGTAAAAGAAGTTGAAAAAACGTCTAAAAAATGTAAATCTCGTTTTTCATTTTTTTATTTGGAAAAAAATTTCTGAAAATACCCAAACTTTTCGAGCTCTGGACCAACAGGACCGCTTAACAACAAGTCTAGCGAGGTTGCCTACCATTAACGAAATTAGAATAGTGCAGAACCCGAATATCGATTTACTAGTTCAAGTTATCCCTGCAGGGTATTTACTTGTATATCTAAATTTATGTGTGTAGGTATGAACAAAACTAAATAAAAAATAGCGTCAACGTAGTATAAAAACGAAAAACAAACACCTAAGCAAAAAAAAAACTAATAATAAAATTAAAATTTTCCATGAAAATCAGTCAGCTAACACATTTAAATATTTTATTTTAAATTTATGCAGCAATAGCAACAACAAAAAATGCAAGTATTATATTATCGAAAAAGATAGATTTACAGAGAAAAATGTATTTAACCAAAACAAGAAAAAAAACAACATAAAAACATTTCAGCATTTTTTTGAGTATAGAAAGGCATTAAATAAAATAAATTAAAATTGCGCTTATACGAAAATAGTGTGCGCTTGTGAGTGTGCGTATGCGTGTGTTTGTTTGCCGCCATTTTTTTTTTTTTTGTTTTACTATTTATTTTTTTGCTATCCTATAGCTGCTTGCGCGATAGGCATTTTATTTATATTCATATAAATTTATTTTGTTGTTTTTACTCATTGCAGCGCGCGGACAAGTTAAATATAAAGTGCGGAAATTGATATGAACGCACGCACAATGGCTGCGGCATCTACATATGTATGCATAGGAGTGGCTGTGTGTGTGCGCGTGTGTTTGTTAGTAAATGTTATTTTGCATGAACAAAGGATATGCACACGACGAGGATAAGCAAACGGACATGCGTACATATGCGAGTACACTTGTCGTATGTCAAATGCACGCACTAAATGCGTGAGGGTGTGTGTGCATGCCCATGTATGTGTGTTGGAATGTAAGTACACAGAATGCATGAATTTAATATATAGTGACGTAGCGAATACCAGGTTGCGCATACGAATATATTTTCTTCTTCTTAGTTTCTTAACGCATTCAGTGCCAAGTCGCACGTTTGTGTACAACATCTAAGCTCATCCAGTAGTGGGCTTCATAATAATAATTTCCTTATCCATTACCTCCTTTTTATAAAAATTTATTATATAGCATTCGCAAAATTAATGCCAAAGAAAAGGCATTATTGCAATTAGTAGGCACTTTAAATCGGGGAGTCCCACAATTAATTTGCTCTCGGCAGAACAGTGCAAAGAAAGAACCAAACGTAATAAATTAAGTGGTTAGGTGTAATCAGAAGCCCGAAAAAATGATGATTTTCAATAATTTTTTGTTTACTAGTCGGTTGCTTGACTTTAGTAGCTAAATTTCACAAAAAAAATCTTGATAATCTTGTGCCCGATCGAAGCTTTTTTTCAAAATTAACAATATGGCGGCCTCAGGAAATACTTTTCAGATTTTCGAGAAAAAAACCGACAATTAATTGTTTAAAAAAAATTGAAAATTTTGGAAAAAAATTCTTCGAGCAGGGTCGACTTTTTTGTGTATTTCAAAAGCAGTATAAATTTTATTGACATCTACAAGCGGGTTTTAAGTTACAGTAATCACCAGCTCAAAAAACATAGTTTTGAGAAAAACGCATTTAAAGTTTTGCTATCTGCTCTTTGTTAATTGTTGAATAGGTTAGGTTAGCCTGGTTGGCAACAAGCCACGCATAGACCTTTTGGTCCCTAGCGATGCCAGATGGAGACTGACCTCTATGAATACCGAAAGTAGATATCAAGTAGGATGTCAACGTTTTTGGCGAATCTAAGCAGCGCTGGGAGATCCGCTTTGGAAACGTCCTCCAGACCCTCAAACAATGAGGCTCGCGTTTTTAATAATGCCGGACAAACGCACAGAAGGTGTTCTAAAGTTTCCTCAACATCCTCTCTGCATTTCTTGTAATAGTTCTGCAGTCCTTTCGCGAGAGCGTAAGTACGAATTGAGTTAGTTTTTTGTAGTCATGTGGTCAGATTAGTCTACCCAGCTTCCACTCGCCTTTTCATGTAGTCGTCCATTTCGTTGTATATTGTATTTAGCGGTTTTGGTATGTCGTTCCCTTATTCAAAAGGTAGTCTTACAGCACTTTTTGCTAGCTCATCTACTATTTCGTTCCCCATAATGCCGTTGTGACCAGGTACCCAGTAGATATGCAACCTACTGTTTGCGGCTAGCCTTTTTTGGCCTCCCTGCTCCGTCGAACATTTTTGGACTTAATACAATATGAGCTTATTGCGCTTATTGCTGCTTGACTATCCACGTATATAGGTATTAATTGTTGAGTTCTTTCTTGTTCTAGTGTAGGCTAACTCCTCGGCTTTCCCCACAGCAAAAACTTCCGCTTGGAAAATTATTGTTGAATAACTCGAAAAGAACTTGACGGATCAAATTTTCACACAATATTTTTAAGATATTATGCTTTTGAAAATTTTGACTACCTAATCCCTTAAAATAAAATTGCAGTCGCGCTTTTCTGAATAAAAGTCCAAATTATAATCATAGATAGACAGCGTGGACAAAGCTCAAGTGAAGTCAGAAATTTAATTATTCGTCATCATGGAAAGGGTAAAAACGTTCGGGAAATCGCAGAAATAGTAGACAGACCCCGCCCGATGGTATACGACGTGATAAAACGTTTCAAATAAACAAAATCCGTGGAAAATAAAAAGAAATCGCGACGACCAAAACCGTTTTTGGATGCAAATGAGCGGTGGATGGATAGTGCCACGAAGAAAAAACCAACCAACTCCGAAGAGGTGCACGAAAAAAACCTTTCTTCAACGAGATTAACCGGCACAGGAGAATAAGATTTGCAAAGCGTCATGGGAATAAGGATTTCGAGTGCTGGAAGCACGTTTTATTTACAGATGAGAGCAAGTTTAACATATTTAGCTCAGATGGACAATCATATGTGTGGAGAAGACCCAATGAAGAGTTGCTGGAAAAAAACTTACGTCCGACAGTTAAACAAGGGGGTGGGTCGGTAATGGTATGACGTTGTATGTACGCTGCTGGTACTGGAAATTTGTGCTTCATTAATGGCAATACGAGCCACAAACAATACCTAACCATAACCGTTGCATCTTGCATCTATGCATATGAGCCGAAAACAAAACAGCAATCGACCGTATGGGTGTTCCATGATGAGCTTAATCCAAAAAACCTGGATCGCGGAAGAAGCATCTCAAAGTAAATGGTCGTTCGTTTACTACTAGAGAATTATTTGTTTGCCAGAAGTTTTCGGAGAATTAAGGAAAATCAACCGCCGCAGATGAGCGCCCGCACCAAGCCCACGCGAGCTCGCACGTATCGGCTCATACAAGGGAGTTTTTGAGCACTCGAAATAACGAACTAATGGATCATGCGCCTTACAGCTCTACGTTGGCATATAAAGATTTCTTTTTGTTCCCGCACATCAAAAGTAAAATGCGAGATCCCCATTTTTTAACGCCTGAAGGAACTGGAGTTCGGTTTGGAGGTATCCACTACTGAGTGGCAAAAGTGCTTTGGAAATCGGTTCAAATGATTGCAGAAGTGTATTAAATTTGCAACCAGGCTATTTTGCAAAACATCGTGAATGACATTGTTTTAATTGTTGGACGCAAAATATAAAATTCAACCCTCATAAAAGTTAATCTGAAAAAATTTTGAAAAAATCCTAATAATTTTGAGATTTATTCTATGATAGAAATTGTGATATGGAGTTCGTCTTAAAATTCTTATACTTATAAAATTCTTATACTTATAAAATTCTTATGCTTTAAAAAAATTTATTTTTGGAAAAATTATTTTTATTTAAAAATAAAATATTTTTATTTTTATTTAAAAAAAAATTATTTTTATTTTTGGAAAAAACTGTTTTAATTTAAAAAAAAATATTTAATTTAATATTAATTATATTTTTTTAATTTTAATAATTTTTATTTAAATTTTTTTTTTGGAAAAATGTATATACTTTTGTTCAAAACTTTTGGGAAATAAATTTTTTTTTATTTCTGGAAAAAACTTAAAAAAAATTATTTAATTTAATATTAATTATATTTTTTTAATTTTATTAATTTTTATTTTAAATTTATTTTTGCTCAAACATTTTAAATTAGTAGTAGCCAGCGATGGGCAAAACTTTCAATGATTCACTTGTAACCATTTTTCAGAATAAAGTTGTATTTCCATCAGAAAAACAGCGAGAACATAGTTGTATAACGACAATTTTATTTTACAAGAATTTTTTACAGATCCACCAACATTTCAAGGAGAAATGATGCAGACCGTGAAGCAACTTTTTTTTCATTGTACTTTGGGTCACGTGATTTTTTATATGGTAATTTTTGTAAAGAAAAATTAAAATAAATTTTTATATAAAGTTTAAGTTTAAGTTAAGTTCTTTTAGCGCATTTTTGGCGCTGCTGGGCGTATGTAACCCCTAATAGTCCCTGAGAATTTCATAAGACAGTTGCCATAAATTTTCGAGATACATACAAATATATTCACCAAGTCAGTACAAACGCCCGCAAATAATCCAATTTTAAAAGAATTCACGACAAAGACTATTTGGATCGTTTGGAATATTTGGAATATTTGATCTCCTGGAGTATTTGGATCACAAATTACTTCACATTTGCATCATTCCAATGCAAAACTGATCCAAGTTTGGTTCTGTTAACTTTGGCCTGAAGGACTTCAGGGAATGCCGCCTCTTTCACTAAGTAATCGTAATCTTTACTGTTTATTGTATGCAGGGGACACATGCCAGTATTTGGAAAACGATTTTCAAAAGATGTGCGACAGCGTTAAGGAAATTGAATGCGGCTGAGTGCAAATCTGATTTAATGCTCTTAGTTGTTTGCCCTCAATCAAGCTTCAGTTTATTTATTCAAGAGAAAAGCGAACCATTTTGTAAATGTCCAAACTATCACATAGGTATATTATTTTACATGGCCAATGTCACAAGAATCAATAGCTTAGACTCCAAAGAGTGCTCTATCTTTATTTTTATACGAGGTTTTTTATTGGCGGCAGAAATGCACTCGGAGTCTGCTATTAGAAGAAGAGTTCGAAGCCGGCACAGTCGTTTGCGGCGTTTGCCAATTAGCACTCAATGCAATCTCAACCAGATACATAAATATTTAAAAAAAAAATACTCCACAGAAAATTTAGACCCTAATGTGTGCTTCATCTAATAGACATACATATTTACATATATTTGCGCACACATACAGACATCTGGGTTAGTATGTAGCGAATGTAATCATGTAAAATTAACAACGCCGTGCAAATTTTCAACATACGACTCACATCAAATGGCCGTTAGCAAAAGTATGCATCTGCAGCTTCCACATACATACATACATACATACATACATACATATATAGTTGCACATAACGGATGTGTGGATAGGTAAGTGCGTAGGTGCATCAACTGCATTCGCAATGCAAACGCTTAGGCTATTATTATGATTTTATATACACCCGATATTATTATGCAACCGGACATACGCAATACGCACATTTACAACAACACAAAATATAATAAATGCATTTTAATGTATGTATGTACATATTTAAATATCTATGCAAATGCACTTACTTACTTACACACGCACACATGGCGTGAAAAAACCTATGTATGTAAATAAATTAAGCTTTTTTGTTGGGCAGGTATTATGTACTTCCAGAAATACGCTTGCACATACATACCTACATATTTGCGAGTGCGTATGTCGATATGTAATCATGTGCATAGATATTTGCATAGTAGCTACACATCCTGACCATAAGTTTGCAAAACGCCATAAAATATGCCACATAAAATGCATTTTTTCGCAATAAACTTAATGCCCGCCATCGTGTGGCAACACATTTGCGATAAATTATGTCTGTTTGTTTGTGGACTTGAGGCAGCTGGTTGGATGTGTGGCTGGCTGGCTGCACAAGCCTCTTCCATATATATATGTATACAAAAATACATTCAAATTTATTTCATGCTAGAAAACTTTTCGCCGCAAATAAATATAATATATCACAATACTTTCTGTAAACCATTTAAATTTAATTTGATTTAATGATTTCAACTACAAATAATAGCAAAAGCAAATAATGATAAATGATGGAAAAGGCTTTCTTAGTAGCTACCGAACCTTTCTCTATTATCCAGCAGATATTCACAAACTTCTAAGCGCATTTCCGCCACGAAGATGCTTCTTATAAGGGGGCGACAAAAAATGATGATTTTCAATATTGTGCTAGTCAATTGCTTTCTTTTACAAAAATAAAAACATAGCATTAATGTTTCGACTTGACTTAAGCAAAATTCCAAAAAAAAAAAAAAAAAAAAATTAATAATTGTAAAAGTTATCGCTGTTTGTGTGGAGCCCGTTTCTCCAGAAGTCCCTTGCGGTGATCATCACAAGTCCTTGGAGATTCATCTAAACTCAATCGGACAAGAGAAATTAGTTTCATTAATAGATAATCTTGTGCCTGGTCGAAGCTTTTTTCTTTTTTTAAAATTAAAAATATAGCGGCTTCAGGAAATATTTTTCAGATTTTCGAGAAAACCCGTTAGTTAATTGTTTAAAAAAAATCGAAATTTTTGAAAAAAATCAAGCAGTATAAATTTTATTGAAATCTACAAAGCGCTTTTTAAGTTACAGTAATCACCAGTTCAAAACACACAGTTTTGAGAAAAACGCATTTAAAGTTTTGCTATCGGCTCCGGAGCGCCCGAGCGCCCTTTGTTAATTGTTGAATAACTCGAAAAGAATTTGACGGATTCACTTCAAATTTTCCCACAATATTTTTAAGATATTAGACATTAACCCCATAAGTTGAGTGCATACATACTACTGTAGGCAAAAAGTAAGGTGAACTTGGTTGTAAAATGAAAAATCTTTATTTATTCTTGTAAATCAGATTCATCTCCTTCAAAATAATCCCCTCTCGATGAAATACACTCATGCCAACGATTTTTCCAATCCCCGAAACATGCCAAAGAGTCCATTTCCGGTATAGCCATCAGCACCTTCTTCGATTCAGCTTTTATATCCTCAATTGACTCGAAATGCGTTCCCCGGAGTGGTCTCTTAAGTTTTGGGAATAGCCGGAAATCACACGGAGCCAAATCAGGCGAATACGGTGGTTGCGGAACGATATGCGTGGAATTTTTGGCGAAATGGTCACGAAGAACGAGTGCAGTGTGAGACGGTGCATTATCGAGATGCAAAAACCAAGAGTTGTTGGCCCATAATTCTGGTCTTTTTAGACGAATTGCTTCACGTAAACGACGCATAACGCTCAAATAATATTCCTTATTAACAGTTTGGCCAGGTGGAAGGAATTCATAGTGCACCACACCACGAAAATCGAAAAGAACTGTCATAATGATCTTTATTTTTGAACGACTTTGACGTGGTCTTTTCGGTCTGGCCTCGCCTTTAGCACGATATTCGCTTGATTGGTCGGTTGTTTCAGGGTCGTAAGCATAAATCCAAGTCTCATCTCTCGTAATGATGCATTTGAGCTTGTCCTGATAGTCTGAAAGCATTATTTCATTATTTTGAAAGCACACATCAACGCGACGACTTTTTTCCAAGAAATTGAGAGTTTTCGGTACCAAACGAGATTTGACTTTTCGTAGGCCCAAATGGTCTTTCAAAATGATTTTCACATATCCTTCTGATATTACGATGTTATCAGTAAGGTCTTTAACAGTCAACCGACGATTTTTGATCACTAACTCCTTCACTTTATTGACGTGTTGGTCATCTGTTGACGTCGATGGTCGTCCGGAGCGCTCCAAGTCATCAACACGTTCTCGACCCTCTTTGAAGTCTTTGTACCACTTATAAACATTTTTCTGCGACATGGTCGAATCACCAAATGCCTTCTCCAACATACTAAACGTTTCCGCAGCCGAAATTTCATTCCGCAAACAAAATTTGATGGCACTTCTCTGCTCAATCAAATCAGACATTGGAAAAATAGAAAAATGCACTCTTGGCCGTTTGGTAAACACAAGCGTAAATATATTACTGATAATGACATTCACATGAAAGTTGGCCCAAATGTTATTAACAGTGCTGCCAACTCATGAAAAAAATAACTAGAGCGAAATTTTAATCCCGCGAAGTTTGACAAATAAATTCATCTTACTTTTTGCCCAGATACTATTTGTGGCTGTAACATCCCGAAACCACTATTTTTCTTTTAGCTCTGCAGAGACATGCAGTTATCGTCGCTTTATGTGCAAATCACACCGATTTAGAAATTTCTAATTTTCTTAAGTGCGCCAGTTCATTGGAAGCATCAGGCGGCTATGCAAAATCTGTTGCAAAACGCAAAAAAAAACGAGGAATTTTCCGACGCTGTCTTATATGCAGAACTAATTTAACAAATGCAAGCGATCATTGACGAGAAGGCTTCAAAATCAATGAGAGCCCTGTTTCTGCGGATCTTGTCCGTCGAGTTGTCCATAAAGATTTCCGATATACAAGGTGAAGTCCAAAATAAAAAAGGCTAACGTCATAAAAATATATTTGACGGCGCCATCTTTTTAATGAGTTAGTGCGTTGGAAGTTTCATCCCTGGCTGACTTACAGTGAAAGCTTCGGTTCAGTGGAAGCAAAGTTATTGCGTCTAAAGGGTCTGAGTGTTTGTGTCATGGGTACAAAAATGAGTTGCGAACAAGGAGCTAATATCAAATTTTGTTTTAAAATCGGTAAAACCTTGGCCGAAACATTTGAATTCAAGAAAAAAGTTTATGGCGATGATTCTCTATCTCGTGCCAGAGCTCATGAGTGGTTTACACGCTTCAGAGATGGTTGTGAAGACGTAAAAGACAATGAACGTACGAGCCGCTCAAAATCAATTAGCACCAAAAACTCCATCGATTTCTTCGTAAATTTATCAAAAATTAACCGAAATCATCGTTGAAATTCATGGAATCGTAGTTGAGTATCTGCAAAACATCGATTTATCGCATTTTAACTGATCATTTGGGATTTCAAAAGGTCTGTGCACGTTTCATTCCGCACAAGTTAACTGAGGACCGAAAATTGCTCAGAATTCAACATTCGAAAGACCTCATTAAAGAGGCGAGAACTTCCTTTACAACATTGTAACTAGTGACGAAACGTGGGTTTCCAACATGGAAACTAAGTGTCAAAGTGCCGAATGGAAAGCCCCAGACGAGCCACCACCCAAAAAATCGCGTTTGGAGAAGACAAAAATCAAGTCGATGCTCACTTGTTTTTACGATTCGTAGGGAATTGTCTTTAAGGAGTTCGTGCCAGCGAGCCAAACCGTCAATGCAATTTTTTATATTGAGGTTTCGAAGCGTTTGTTGCATCGCATTCGTCGAATTCGCCCTGAATACCGCGAAGGAGGATGCGGATGCTTATTGTATGAGAATGCACCATCTCATCGACCCACTCTTGTGACTGATTTTTGACTAGAAATCGCGTTTTAACCATCAATCCTGTGACTTCTACCTATTCGGAAAATTGCATTTGGCCGTGAAAGGAAAACGTGTTGCGTCCGTAGAGGCCATCTAAAAGGCTTGTACCGACATCCTGCAGGTCATTCCGGATTCCGGTCAATGACCTGAAATACTTCTTCTTTCTTTTAGATCGCGCACAACAGTGTATCGAGGCCGGAGGCGACTATTTTAAATAAATAAACTCGAAGTTATCAGAACAAAGCTCCTGTCGTTTCCATTTTAGCTCTGCTTGGTTATTTTGGACTTCTCCTTGTAAATCCTATGTTATGCGCGAAGACACTTTATGTCGGACCAAACTTGAGAATAGAGCCAAAAGGCTTACAAGAGCTTTTAAATACAATGGGCATCAAGAAAATAGTAGGTTTTCTTAACGGTCCCTATTACTTAAATTACCAACTCTCAAAAACTGGAATTTTCAAAAAATCAATTTTTGTTTGTTTCTTTTTTTTTTGATATTTCAAAATTTAATAAAGGAGCTGAGAAAATGTTGTTGAATTTTTCCTTAAGGGGTCCCCGTGGTCTAGAATTTCTAAAAAATCGATGTTTTTTCGTGAGTATCCAACAAGTTTTCAAAAAATATGTCCGCCATTTTGTATCCGCCATATTGAATTTCTCAAATCTGACCTCAGATTCGTAATCAGCGACCCCTGAAACCCTTAAAATTACATGCAATCATAAAAGCGGTTGGTAAGTAAAATGTGTGCTTCAAAGAGTTAAAAATATGTATACTGTAACATTTTTGGAAGGATATTTCCAGTATGTTCGTATCTACAGCCGTTTTAGCAGGTAGAGTAAGATTTGTCACGCGGCGGCATCAATGGTCGCATATCCACTCTCAAAACTTTAAACTCAATTATCTCAAAACTACTTTTTTCTGGCTGGTGTGGTCAAAAAAAACTATTCAACCGAATCGTCTGAAATTTTAATATGTTATTCACAACATCAATGGCTATCGCCCGTACTAGAATCATATTTTTATATCAATTATTTCGTATATTTTTTTATTAAAAAACTGAAAAAAAAAACCGATTCTTAGAGTGTCAAGCTCAAAACGCGCCATTTTGTCAAATGTTTTTTTTTTTTTTTTAATTCTAATACGGGACATACTGTGAGCGTCAAAATAAAGTGTACAGCGTACATCAGTAGCATTTTAGCGATGTTGTACCGTAAACAATACCGTTATATTTGGTTGTTTACTTCCTTTTCGTTGCATTGAATTTTTTTCATATTGTATTGGTTATATATAATTGGTTGCGATCGGCAGAGTGAAAAGTTTTTGTCTACAGTAAATTAAATTCTATTATTTATTTTTTTCAATTGAATTCAAAATTGTTGACAATACAAAAAGTTCGGCAAAGTAGAAAATCGCCCACGTGCAGGCCGTCCAAAAATTGTCCATAGTGCGTGATGTGAAGAAAAATCCCTTCAAAAGTGCAGTCAAAATATCACAAGAAGTTCGGTGATGGTGTGGTGTATGGCGGCAAGCAGAGTTCGCAATTTGGTTTTGTTGAAAGTACCATGAGCAAAACAGATTATCTGAATATTTTACAAAATAGTAAAAATAACCAGTGTGCAGAATATAGACTTGCAGGGAACTTGGATCTTTCAACAAGATAATGATTCCAAGCACACTGCAAAAATAGTAAAAGAATGGCTGCTTTATCGTACTCCTAAGACATTGGATCACCCTCCACAGTCACCGGACTTAATTCTTATTGAACATTTGTGGGAGCATTTAGACCGCCAAATCCGGCAAAGGACAATCACCAATATGGATATACTGAAACTCGTTATAAAAGAAGAGTGGGATAAAAGTTCATCTGACGTGACAAAAAAACTAGTCAATGCCCCGAAGACTGTCTCCGTTGTCAAACCAAAAGGGAAATCAAGAAAATACTAAATCGATATATCTGTACACTTTATTTTGACGCGTAAAACATACTCTAAATTTTGTTTTTGTTTAAAAAATTTTGTTGTTGTAATTTATTTTTCGTTATTTTCTAGTATTAAGTAGAAAATCAAATACTAATTTAAAAAACATGAAATTAAAATATATTGTTTTGTTATAAAAGACTGAAATAAAATCCGTATTATAACAAAATTCTTTGTACACTTTATTTTGACGCTCACAGTAGCTTCAGTCATACTGATTAATAATGGTTTTGGTTTTTGTGTTTCAGATAAATAGAAGAGCCAAAATGGACAACACCGTCCAGGTCCAATTTCTCGGGAGGGTAAATTTCAGCGGCCGCCGTAGCCGAATGGGTTGGTGCGTGACTACCATACGGAATTCACAGAGAGAACGTCGGTTCGAATCTCGGTGAAACGCCAAAATTAAGAAAAATATTTTTCTAATAGCGGTCGC
The DNA here is from genome assembly GCA_037575425.1 of Anastrepha fraterculus. Taxonomy (NCBI): domain Eukaryota; kingdom Metazoa; phylum Arthropoda; class Insecta; order Diptera; family Tephritidae; genus Anastrepha; species Anastrepha fraterculus. The sequence continues at coordinate 41,222 of JAYXIM010030391.1, forward strand.
CCCTCGGCATGCCAAGGCAAACCTCCGAGTGTATTTCTGCCATGAAAAAGCTCCTCATAAAAATATCTCCCGTTCGGAGTCGGCTTAAAACTGAAGGTCCCTCCATTTGTGGAACAACATCAAGACATCCCCAAACACCCAAAAAGGGTGTACGCGCCAATTATATATATGTATATATATGTATAAATCATTTTTAAAATTATTAAAATTAACAAAAAAAAATTTTATTTAAATAAAAAAAAAAAAATTTTCATTTTTGTATGTAAAAGAAGTTTAATAAAAAGCCTAAGAAATTTAAATATCGTTTTTCATATTTTTATTGTAAAAAAATTCCGAAAAATGCCATAAATTTTCGAGCTTAAAAATTTTTTTTTTTAATTTTTGTAAGTAAAAGAAGTTAAATAAAAAGCCTCTAAAATTTAAATATCATTTTTCATTTGTTTATTGCAAAAAAAAAACCTGAAAATACCCTACATTTTCCCCCATCGGGACCCCTTAACGCGCCGGTTGAACAATTAGCTTAAAACTGGTTCACTTCCCTACAGGCATTGCAGTTTCTATGTATGCATACAGCTGCATATATATTGTACAAATGTATACATGTACCTATCTGCATATATGTATGTACGAGTATGTAGGCATGAAAGCTGTATTTATGTAGCTGCGTGTCCGGCGTTTATGCGTTCATGTGCATTAATGTGGATTTTCCTATAAATTTATGCGTTCTTTAATGTTGCAGCAAACTCTTTCTCTTTCCAACACATACTTATGCGCATGCATTATGCAAATGCATATGCATACTTACACAAATGCACATATAGTTACATATATCCATGCATACATATCAGTGAATTTACCAGTAAACGTGCTTTGTTGGCGATTCGCACTGAAACGTTGGCGTTTTTATCGCTCGTTCGACGTGCGCATGCACTGATGTATGCGTTTCGATGAATACAAAAACGAAACAAAAAACGAAAAAAAAAACGCCAATAACAATAGCAAATACCAAAGAACTTAAAGCAGCAGCGGTGGAACAACAACAAAAAATAGTTATTTAAATGTTTTTTCCTCAACATTTACGCACTTTGCGTTGGATTTCACTTTGGCGAGCAGTTTTTCGCTTAAACGCTTAAATTTTTTAATTTATTTCACAAAAAGGATGCAAATGAAATTGGCAAGTGCGCATATATGTATGTATGTATGTACATACATATGTAACTGTTTAAAATCAAATAAATCCGATATGCAATCTCACGCATGCACACATATCTACATATGTACATATGTATGGGTGTAGGTATGTAAACTTTTTTTTTTTATATATGTATGTATGTATGTATACTTAAAAATTCATAGTTTTTTTTTGCCTATATTTAACATTCGTTTAATTTTTATTTTCCATTGATAATACTGGAATTTTTTTTCTTTTTTCTTGATACTACTGGATTTTTTTTTTGTTGTGAAGAAAGTCATTCGGACAGCGACCGCTGCGATCTCCAGCCTAAAACAGACATTGGCTGGAAAAGGGACCTTTTGAAAGAAGCAGCCCATGTGCATCTGCCCCAATAAAGGTTTGGGTTTGAAATTTAGTTGACCACTAAAATATTTCTCCAACCAGCAACAGCCACCACTGGCAAATTAAAGCAAAAAATCAACAACAAAAAAACAATATATTTATATTTTCGTAAAACTTTTGCCGTGCGTTTTTCAATTCGAAACAATTTTAGTTCTAAACTTGACTATTTTATTTTAATGAACTATAGTAGGTTTTCGTCCCCACTGCTCTTGCGTCGATCATGTAAACTCCTTGAGAGTGTCGGTTGAGTGGCGCTCGCCTCTTTACCTCTGCTTCATCGGCTCTTCGAAAAAGCGTTCGACAATCTGAATCATGTAGCAATCAGGAAAGCTCTTGAATGCAAAGCAGTGCCTGAGAAAATTGCCACCATCATAAAATAATTGTAATTGGGCGCTTCATGCCGCGTGAAATACGAAAATGCTCTAAGTGGTAGTATCGAAATTCAAAGCGGTGATAGGCAAGGATGTGTATTATCTCCATTCTTGTTCAACCTACTCCTAGACCTAGCAATGCGACAAACGTGTGCGTTCAGCAGGGGCGTTTCCTGGGGCTTATGCGGCCGGCTCAAAGACCTAAACAAGGCGGACGACGTTTGTTAACTATCGCACAAACACTAAGACGCATCAGCTAAACTACAAGCGGTTTGTTATGCAGTAGCACAAAAAGTCTAAAAATTAGTATAGCAAAGACCGAAGTAATGCGAATTAGCACCACCGAAATGCAAGACCTTCAAATTGCCGACACGCCGCTTGAAGATGCAGATGAATTTTGCTACCTTGCAAACATAATTTCAAAAAATGGCGGATCAACAACCGAATATCTAAGGGACGTGTTGCGTTTGGCATGCTAGACAAGGGATGCAGATCAACCCACATCTCCTGGCACACAAAACTGAAAATATTTGATGCCAACGTGAAGTCGGTAGTTCTATATGGACAGCAAGCATATAACAATCATTGCAATCTTTTGGCGGCTACCAGGCAAGCACCAGTTCACATAGAAACTATGCGTCGCAACTGGAAATGGATCGGACACACATTGTGCAAACCACGGTATGACATCGCAAGGACATCGCTAGACTGGAATCCACAAGGAAGCCGTAGGTACGGGAGACCAGCCAACACATGGAGGTGACAAGTAGCAGCAGAAGCGGGCAGAGCAGGCCGTTCCTGGAGTCAAATTAAATATCGAACTCTAAGCAAACGAACTTATAACTGGTTCCGTTTTTTTTTTGTCGGGACAACTAGCAAGTGCGGCCCTCAGACACAATTAAGTCCATTGGACTACACTTGGATTCCCTTTTAATTTTCTTTAATTCTACCCGATCTCCGAAGAAATCTGAGTAGATCTTGTGATGCCAAGGAGTCAAGGTGGTCGCTTCTTAGCACATCAGTGCCAAAGACCTCAAACCTGATTCGAGCGAAAGTTTACCCCATAAAAAGGGTAAAAATGGCAAAGACCTGTTTGTGTCGCATTAAAGCTTATCCGCTCAAGTAGAACTGGACAGGCGACGATGCCATTAACAACACTGAAAATAAACGGAAGTGAAAGGACTGCCCTTCTCTTTTCAAGAGAATCAAGATTAATTAGCTTTAGCCGAGAATTATAGGGTGGAGCAGGGGATTGAAATCGTAGATAACCTTATGTTTGCTTAGGAAATATTTTTTGAACGCGCTTTATTCTATTTATCGAAATGATAACAGCGAATTCTAAAATAGAGTGAATAAAGACTGCAAGCAGCTGTTTATAGGTGTACGAATCAGAAAATTTAGACGTATTGCAACGAATGAAGCCTAAAACCGAATACGATTATGAAAGAATGAAATTGATGTCACCACTGAGGCAAAATTTCGAATCGAATAAAACTCGAAGCTCCTTAAGCTATGTTACATTTTATCGTATATTATTAGACATGGTGTAGGATTTGTTCAAAATGTACTGACGCCTCGAAAATGTAAACTGAAATTTTTTTTTGATATTCAAAGATAGGCACCATCGATGAAGATTGTTCATCTCGAGTTGAAGTTGATTCTTCAGTATATAAAAGTGATCAGATTGGAGGTACTTTGCCAATAGGGGTTTTTGACAGATCATGAACGTTTATGCTGCTACAACAACAACGTCAATAACTTGACCCATCTTATGGCACCACTGGGGCGACTTTGGAAGATCTTGGTTTGAAAGCATATAAAATACAGCTAGTCCAAGATTTGAAGCCGTCCGATCTTCCAAAGCGTCATAATTACAGTCGTTGTGCTCTTGAAAAACTCGCCAAACATCCGCATTTTGAGACCGGAAATTTGTTCAACGTAAGGCTCATTTTTGGATTAATAACTACGGGTTAGACCCATTTATTTCCCCCCATAACACATACATAAGTAATCGCATATAATTCAAGTCATATTTATAAAAAAAAAAAAAACAAATTTTTATTATTATGATCGCTTTTATTTTGTATACCTAAGAATAGCAAAGCATTTTAAGTGGAGTCTTCTAATCTTTACCTGAACCTGTTACATACCGGCTGATAAAAACATCTTTCGGCCCAAACACTTGTCGATTGAACTGTCCAAAGGTAGCGATAAGCCATTCGAGTAAAATGAACATAAATCTCCACCCAACCATTACAAAATAGTTCAATTTCTTTTATCAGCGCGTCGGGGAGCGCGTACGTAAATCATACTTCAGCTCATACTTATATGGTACGGCATTAGTATTCGATGGAAAAGATAAAGTGTCTGATATAATAAGTCGAAGCTGTTTAATTCTTGGAATAATTTTTTAAACTAAAATCTTAGTTAAAAGAAGTTTCGGTATGTTTTATGACTTCGAGCATTAGGTGTAACGCTACATCGCACTTGTGTTGATTCATCGCTCTAAAGCATAACCTAGTATCTTGAAAATTGGAAAGCTTTTATTGTAATAAAATTTTTTAATGAACAAATTTTTACTTCTTTTAATTCGATATTTAGAATTTTTCGAGTGAACAGGTCTGGGCTGTAGGGAGGATGGGGAAGCACCGGAACCCCCATCTTGGCCAATGCAGAGGTTCGTCACTTTCCAATACTTCACGACTCTTTTCGATACGCAATTGCTTTTGTTCATCAGTCAAAACCATTGGAACCAATTTGGCACACACTTTGCGCATTTCAAGTTTTCCGGTCACGATTTCCCGCACATTGTAATAAGTTAAATTTAACTCTTCACTGATCTCACGTAGACTAGCACGACGGTCAATGTTTAAAAATTCACGAAACCGGTTCACATCTTCGTCTGCTTGCGTCGTCGAAGGCCTTCCAGATCGCTGTTCGTCTTCGACGTCCTCCCGGCCTTCCTTCAACGACTTGCGCCACCGTTTTACCTGGGCACTGGACAGAGATTGGTCCCCGTAAGCCTCCTTGAGTAGCCCAATGGTTTCGGTACTCGTTTTGTTTAGCTTTACGGAAAATTTGATCGAGTAACGTTGCTCCAACGATAGCGTTGCATTTTCGCCACTGCAAAATCCTAACACACTTTTAAAACAGCTTACACGCGCGGAGCGATGTTGACTGCACCGCTGTTGCCAGCGAACTGGGACCGGTTTCTAGTGGAAGGGGAAGGTCCAACGATCATTTTCTCCCACCAGCCGATTGGGTTGATCGCTTGGCAGACGCTCCGCGCGGGATATATTAGGTTGGGGGACAAGTTCGTAGCGTTTCTACCGAAGACTTTTATTTACACAAAAAACATTAATTATATCAATAAGTTAATCAATTATACAGGGTGAACGATATGAAGTGTTACCAACTTCACCTCACCTCAAAGTGAATAAAATGTTTGTGTATCGCACTATAAAACGTCAACAATGTGATACTGGTAGCATTGCAAAACGCTATGGAGGTGGACCAAACAAAACCCCAACAACTCCAGGAATGGTTCGGAAAGTGAAGGCTCGACTTGAACGAAATCCATGTCGAAGTGAAAGAAAAATGGCCAAAGAACTGAAAATATCGCAAGACAGCATTCGACGCATATTGAAAAATGAGCTCAAGGTCAAGGCTTACAAGTTCCAAAAAGCACCCGATCTTTCACCCCAGCAAAAAAAAGTTCGGTGCGAAAGAGCAAAGGAGTTGTTGCGCCAATTGAGCAGTTCATAAACACTCAAAACGATCGTGTTTACTTGACCGAACGCTCTTACGAGAATTTGAGCCTACGTATGGCCACTCGAAGCAATTTCCCATCGCAAGTAATGGTTTGGGCCGTAGTGACCGCTGATGGACGCTCTCCACTCGTTTTTATCGAGCCTGGTGTCAAAGTGAATGCGACTTATTATCGGGAAAATGTTTTAGAAGCTGCTTTAGAGCCGTGGACACGCAAGCATTTCGGTCGTAAACCATGGACGTTCCAACAGGACTCGGCACCGTCTCATAAACCTCGTGTGAGCCAAGAATGGTTAAAAAATCATGTCCCACACTTCATTTCGTCCACACAATGGCTTTCGAATTCCCCAGACGCAAAGCCGATGTACCATTCCACCTGTTCCTTTTGGGAGAGCAAAGGGAGGACTACAAAATATGCCAGTATGGATGCGCTGAAAAAAGCGATTATACGAGAATGGGCCAAAATACCTCAAGATCACATTCGTGAAGCATACAACTCATTTTTTGACCGTTTGAAGGCTACAGTCAAGGCAAAAGTGGTCATATCGAGCTAAAGTGAAATGTGTTAAGATTGTAATCATTTTTGAACAATTTTGTCTTTGAAATCAATAAAAACTAGTTTCACACAAAAAAGTTATGGTGTTTTGAATAGGTAACGCTTCATATCGTTCACCCTGTATATTCCCGTTGCTGCTTACAACCTCTTCTTACCTCTCGACCAATTTGTTGATGCCGATTCGCCAAAAACCGTCTGGTCTGGTGTCAAAGAAGTTGTTGAGCCAGTTTTTGAACGTGCGGACCTCTTTATTATCGAAGGTAACGCCCTTCATATGGTTCGACAGGAAGCGGAAAAGATGGTAACCGGTGGGTGAAAGGTCCGGAAAATACGGCGGATGTGGAAGGACCTCCCATTCGAGCTCTTGGACTGCGACTTTAACGACCGTGAAGGAGTAAGGTTTGACCATGTCGATCAAGTCTTGTGAGGCACCCAGGCTTCCAATTTTTCGTTAAATCCCAGTGAACGATGGTTGAATAGTGATTGAGAATAGTTTGATGATCGCAATTAATTTTTTCCGGCAATAGACCAGTGGTTTGGCGACCGTTCGTCCGCTTCTTCAAAAGTGAATTGAGACGTTCTTCATCCCCTTCATCCAGAAGGCCTTCCACTGTGGGACGTGTCATCGACGTCAAAGTCGCCATTTTAGACCTTTGCAAACCATTTCCGTGCTGTAGACTCGCCTAAAACACCTTCTTCATACACGTCACAAATGTTCCGTGCTGCTTCGGCAGCTTTTTGACCTCGAAGCTGTCGAAAGTGGTGAGTTTTGCCTACTGGATATTTCATTTCTAATAATTTGGTATATCGCATCCTAATACTTCACTTACCTTTACTGTGATTTACCATTTTCGCGTTAAGAATTAGGTGGCAATGCCGTACACAAATAATTTTAAACTTTGTACATTTTTGGAATACATTTTCTTTGGCACCCATCTCCTAACCTCTTATTAAGTTTTCGTAATAATTAAAATTTGTTTCATTCATTTTATATTTTTTTAAACCGTCTGTTATCGGGTATCGGGTATATTTTAGTATACAAATGCATTTTTTTATTTTTACTATTTTGTAAAAAGTTTTCTTTAAAATTTGATGACAACGCCGGTTAAAAGCATCATTGGATTACAGCTAGCCGCACCTTTTTATTGATATATGAATGTGTGTATATTATTTTATTACAAAATACATAACTTTCTAGACAATTTTTTAATTTCTAAAAATCATAGGTGACAGCACAAGCTAAAAATATTTTAATATTTTTTTAACCCCTTTTCAATCGGATATCCACATTTTAGTATCTATTCAAATAAAAATTTTTTTATTTTTGAAATTTAAATCATGTGGCAACACCACATACAAATATTATAACTTTTTTTTAACCTCTTTTCATCGGATATCTACATTTTAGTACTCAAATTAAATTTTTTATTTTTGCAAATTAAATCATGTGGCAACACCACAATTAAAATCACATAAGATTATTATTAATATTTTTTTAGCTCCTTTTAATCGGATATCCACATTTCAGTACTCAAATGAATTATTTTTATTTTTGCATTTAAACGTATGTGGCAACACCACTTAAAAATAGTTTAATTTTTTTAACCCCTTTTCATCGGATATCCACATTTTATTACTCAAACGAAATTTATATATTTGTGCATTTAAAAGCATGTGGCAACACCACTTAAAAATATTTTAATTTTTTTTATCCACATTTTAGTACTCAAATGAAATTTTTTATTTTTGCAATTAAAATCATGTGGTAAGACCAACAATATTTTAATATTTTTTTAACCCCTTTTCATCGGATATCCACATTTTAGTATACAAATGAATTTTTTTTATTTTTGCAGTTAAAACCATGTGGCAACGCCACATAAAAATATTTTAATATTTCTTTTAATCCCTTTCCTTCGCATATCCATATTTGAGTAACTTACTCAAATGAAATTTTATATTTTTGCATTTAAAATCATGTGGCAACACCACATAAAAATACTTTCATTTTTTTTAACCCCTTTTCATCGGATTCCACATTTTAGTACTCAAATGAAATTTTTTATTTTTGCAATTAAAATCATGTGGCAACACCACAATTAAAATCACATAGGAATATTTTACTTTTTTTTTAACCTCTTTTCATCGGATATCTACATTTTAATACTCAAATACATTTTTTTATTTTTCCAATTAAAATCATGTGGCAACTCCACATAAAAATATTTAAATTGTTTTTAGCCCCTTTTCATCGGATATCCACATTTTAGTAACTTACTCAAATGAAATTTTTATATTTTTGCATTTAAAATCATGTGGCAACACCACATAAATATCTTTTAACTTTGTTTTAACACCTTTTCATCGGATATCCACATTTTAGTATCTATTCGAAAGAAATTTTTTATTTTTGCAATTAAAATCATGTTGCAACACCACATAAAAATTTTTTTTTTATTTAAGCTTATTTAATAGCATTTGATACCTTTATTTTAATATACAAGTGAAATTTGTGATAAGTTGGTATTTTTGCAAAAAATCTGGTGGCAACGTTATCAACAAAATTGTTTTTGGAATAGATTTTTATTTACCTTGATAGCCATGTTGAAATACTTGTGTCTACTTATTAATACATAAAATAATAAATTGAAATAAAAAAATTATTGGCTCAAGTGTACGACTGTTAGGTGTTTGGCCGAGCTCCTCCTGCTGGTATGCGTCTTGATGTTGTTTCACAAATGGAGGAGGACCTACACTTTTAAGCCGACTCTGATCGGCAAATGTTTTTTTATGAGGAGCTTTTTCGTGGCAGAAATACACTCGGAAGTTTGCTATTGCCTGCTGAGGGGCGACCGCTATTAGGAAAAACTTTTTCCATTATTTGATGATCATGCACAGAGATTCGAGCCTACGCACTTCCGTATGGTAGTCACGCACCAAACCATTTGGGTACGGCGGCTGCTTCAGATAGTTATACTCGAATATTTAACTAGAAGTAGGTACATAAAACTTTATATTATACATATAAATTCTCACTACTACCACTACTACATATAAATTCTTCAATAGCGTTTGCGAAGAAACTACCACACACAAACATATTCCGTATGTATGTATGTATGTAGATGTTTATTCCTTGCAACTTTCAAAGCCCTGTTGGGGCATCTGCACACTCACCAGTTATTGACTTATCACTTTCACAGACTCAAACACAGACGCAGCACTTTAGCAGGCGCTCTGCCCCTATACCATAAATATGTAAGAAGGTATGATATATGCAAACATGTAAAGTCCACATATGTATGCAGGTAGGCTCACATGATTTTGCTATACCCAGCAAAATTGCGATTAGCAGGGAAATAAGTGTGGAATCGCAAGAAATATTGAAAAATTCTGAATATGAATTCCTAATATTGTAAAAGGTAATCAATTTAATTTTTATTATTTTTGTGTAGAACCATTCATGACATTTATTTTTCAAAGATAATCCCTTTCAAATGTTGGCCGCAACTGCGCCGTAATTAGGTTATCCGTAGACACCAATTTTGAATGACTCGCTGGAGGACTTCGTTTGGTATCTCGTGAAAAACTTTAGTAATGATGGCTTCCAATGCCTCAATCGAAGCTGATTTATCCACAAAGCATTTAGACTTTACATACCCCCATTCTCCACAAATGAGGGCCCAATGGTGTGATATCGCATGATCTTGATGGCCAATCCACTGATCCGAGACGAGAGATAAATTGCTCACCGTAACAACGGCGCAGTAAATCCATCGTTTCACGGACTGTATGGCAAGTAGCGCCGTCTACCGTCTTGTTGGAACCAAATGTTGTGGAGTTCACGGGCTTCAAGTACCGGCATCAAAAAGTCGTTTATCATGGCGCGTTAGCGATCGCCATTCACAGTTACATTGGCGCCAGCCTCTCGTCTTTGAAGAAATATGGACCGCTGATTCCTCCAGCCCATAGGCCATACCAAATGATTGTTTTCCATGGATGTAATGGCTGTTTGTTGGTTCTTTAATGACTTCGGGTTCCTCTTCAGCCCAGATACGCAAACTTTTTTCTTGCGGAAATTATGAACCATTAAGCCAAAAATGGCTCTCATTGATAAACGTCATAAGTTGGCCTGAACGCGTGATGAGCACTTTTCACAGCGTTTCGATTTTCGTAATCCAATTGTACGATTTGTAAACGTTCTTGAAGCGTAAATGTTTCCATGATGAAATATCAATGAATACTGAAAAGAGTTATGTATTTAATTTGAGAGTAGTCACGCGTGACCCGTCAAAAAAAAAACCCTATGGGAAAAAGTACTTCCAATCTGATCACCTTTCCCTATAGAACTTAACTTAAGGACTCTAGAAGGCTTTTTCCAGCACATTAGGAATGCTCTATTGGAGGCATTCAACCGAGTTTGAAGTCAACAAAAAAAAACGGGTTACCTCACATTGTCCTTTAACAAAATAAGCAAATTGAAAAGGTCTTAAACGAGCCTTGTACTGAAATATCTTCTTCGGCCTCTTCCCTTACGCCACTTTGGTCGAGTTTAACAAAGCGCACCAGTCGTTTCTTTCTCATGCTAACCGGCTCCAGTTGGACAGCCAAGTTCTTCTCCACCTGATCTTTCCAACGTAGAGGAGGTGTTCCGCTCCGCTCAGTGTAGGATATATCACCGGTCGCTTCGTCTGGCTCATCTAAAGGTAGGCTCGGGTTGGGTCCAGAGGGAGAGGGGAGTTAGATGAGTAGGTTTCAGAGGGCATGTGAAAGGTGGTTACTGTCGTGTGGGGTACCTTCACATGCCGGACATATGTTTGGTATGTCGGGGTCAATTCTGGTTAAGTAGGACTTTAACCTGCTACAGTATCCAGAACGTAATTGCGCCAGTGTTACGTGCGTTTCACGGGGGAGCTGGAGCTCTTCATCTGCGATAGGTGGTGGTTGGACTCCGATTACGGCATTCACAAAACGGGGGCTTAAGAAGGTGGTGACGGTCTCCCGGTGAATGTCGTTTATTGACTGTCTAAACACTGTCTGGTCCAGTAGATTTCTGTCAGTTTTGTCCTGGATCTCATCGGCATAGTTTAAAAGGTGTCTCCTGGAAACCTACGGTAGCACCCTAGCAGGAACTGCTTGCTGAGCAGTTTATTGTGCTCCATTACAGGGAGCATTTGTGCCTCGTTGGGAAGGTGTTGAATAGGGGACATCAGGAGGCAACCGGTCGCTGTCCGAATGCCAGTATTTTGGCAAGTCTAGAGCTTTATCCACTGCGTGGCAGTAGTTCCAGGCGATCAGACAGACGCAGCATAGTTTAGAACCCCGACCGATTCCCTTAAATGTCGATAGCAACAGTTCTTTAGCTTTGCTCCAAGTGCTGCCGGCAAGCGTTTTGAGAATCGATTTTGAACCTTAGTGGCAATTGCGGTTGTGTGCGCTGAGAAGGAAAGCAATCTGTCGAGGGTTAAACACACAATTTTGGGATTGTTTACCGTCGGAATTGGTGTGTCATCGACTTTTACCTTGAGTTGCAGTTAGACCTCCTTTGTCCAGGGGGTAAAGAGAGTCCCCGTGGATTTAGCGGGGGAAAGTTGGAGATTCCTCGCAGTGAAAAAGCGATAAAGGTTGGTGAGATACTTGTTCACTTTGGAGCATAGGCCATCAATGTCATTGCCCGACGCCAATAACGCTCAGGCGTCAGCGGATGAGACCAGAGCTCAGTTAACGTAGCCGTTGGATCGTTATTCCCTGCGCTATGTCTCTGTCGTCGTAAAGCTAAAACAGCTCATTGCTCCATTATCTGCAATACTCGCCGTCATCAACGTGCCAAGGTCCAAGAATCTTCCACAGAAACTGTCTCTAAACACTCCAAGTGACGCCTCATAGGATGTTGTCATCGTACAAGCTTCTGTGCCATACGCTAGGACGGGCATGATGAAAGCCCTATAAAGTGTTAGTTTTGTTCGTCGAGTGAGGACTTTACTACTCAGTTGCCTACTTAGTCCAAAGTAGCATTTGTTGACGAGAGAGATTATCCCTTGGATGGAATATTCATTTATTAATCAGACACACAACCATAAGTTATGTTACAGTGTTTGATCATATTTCTAAAAGCTCAAAAATAACAATACTGAAAGGAAATTAACATAATTCCTAATAACCCATTCAAAGGCATTACCTGCTGAGGCACGCTACGAACTCATAGAAACGATTCTCGATTATTTGCTGGGCATATCCCGGCGCTTTAATATTAAAGCCTTAATTTCACATTTGCATGCACGAAACAGCGCGCCACAAATGCAAGCTAACCATTTGTGTGTGTATTGTGTATGTATAGGTATATGCATATGGATTTGTAGACATATACTTGTGTGTGTGTGTGAGTGTCAACATGTGTGCAGGTATCCTGGAGATGTCCTGCTGGCCACACGCAAAGCGCAGCCACCTATTAAATTTCAGCTGGTTATGCGTATAAATTTTACATACATATAAATGTACATATGCCATACATTTAATATAAGTTCACACGTGCATACGCACATACGCATACATACATACACACGTACACACGTACATAAAATATGCATTTGCTGCAAAATGTTCTGCCACCGTCTCAAGAGAATGTCAACTGTTGTAATTTGGCGTGTATTTTTGTTGTTGTTGTTGTTGTTGGTGTGGTTGCTGCACTCGCTGGGCGGTCGTTTAGTCCACCACGCCAGCAGCAAAACAACCAGCTGTCATTCGAAACGCACAAATTTCCTTAATGAAAGCCTCTCAGGCAGGGAAAGTGAGACATCTGCGAATCGAAAAATGCTTTCAGATAAAAGCCACAAGTAGAATAAATAACTTTAAATGACAAGATAATGGGCAGAAATATTAAACACTTAAAATTAAAAGTTTTGTATATGACAGTATTTTGACCAAAATGTGCTCTAAATTACAAATGTTTCGGACTGCGAGCGTAAGTGCTAACATATTTTACAACAAACACTATTAATAGTCATACATGCATACATAGTTACACGACATAGTAATGAATACTTTGATGACAGAACTCTTGGAATAATACAGACGTAGGCCCCAAAAGCTATAAGGCAACTGGAGGAGTTCCTCAAGGCTCTGTACAAGACCCGGCTCCGTGGAACATCACGTAGTAGTCGTTGAGAAAACGCTAGAAGAGGTCTCACGAAGGGTAGAGGGCACCATCAATAAAATTACGCAACGTCTTCAATCGTCTGGGCTTAGACTAGCAGACCGTAAGACCGAAATGGTTCTCCCCCAGCCACCAGAGGGAGTCTCCCTGGTCTCCTACGCCGACGACTGCACGATAATGGCGTCGGGCAATGACATTGATGGCCTGTGCTCCAACGTAAACTACTACCTCGCCTGCCTTTCTCACTTCTTCACTGGGAGGAACTTACAACTTTCCCCCATTAAATCCACGGCGACCCTCTTCACCACCTGGACAAAGGAGATCAAGCTGCAAGTGAAGGTGAAAGTCGATGATACACCAATTCCGACTGTAAATAACCCCAGAATATTGGGAGTTACCTTCGACAGCTTGCTCTCCTTCTCAGCGCTCACAACCGCTATTGCCAGTAAAGTACAGAATCGCAACAAGGACCTCAAATCGCTTGCCGACAGCACTTGGGAAAAAGACAAAGCAATGTTGCTATCGACCATCAAGGCAATAGGCCGACTGGTTCTAAACTATGCTACACCCGTCTGGTCGCCTGGAACCAGTGATTAGCAGTGGACGAAGCTACAGACTTGCCATAACACTGCCATAAGGACCGGGACAGGATGTCTATTGATGTCCCCAACACAACATCTTCACGACGAGACCCATATGCTACCTGTGAAGGAGCATAACAAACTGCTCAGCAAACAGTTCCTGCTAGGATGTTACCGCAGGTCTCACCCATGCAGACACCTGCTTGAGTCTGAGCCCCCTCCCAGGCATGTCAGGAGATCCAGGACAAAACAGACCGACAGCTACTGGTTCGGACAGTGTACAGACAGACAATCAACGGCATTCATCGGGAGACCCGTACCACCTTCTTAAGCTCCCGACCCCCGAATGCCGTCTTCGGAGTCTAACCACCACCTATCGCAGATGAAGAGCTCCAACTTCCCTGAGAGTCCCGCGTAACCTTGGCAAAATTACGTTCTGGATATTGTAGCTGGTTAAACTCCTACCTATCTAGAATTGACCCTGATATATCAAACATACATATGTCTGGCATGTGAAGGCACCCCACACGACACTAAACACCTTTTCACATGCCCCATCAAACCCATTCATCTAACACCCCTCTCGTTCTGGACCCAACCTGTCGAAACAGGTAGTTTCCTGAGCTAGACGAAGACGACCTGCTACAACACCAACAACAACCGAACTGGTTCTCATAAGTTCTCGACGAAAATATTTAGAGGTGTTCGAAACTCTAAAGCTGCAAAATCCAGCACGGCTTTATCGCGACTGATGCCCAAGGTGGGTGGACCAAGACAAAAAAATGAGAGATTTGTTAGCAAGCGTCTGCCACTCGATCTTGGCTACCAGAGGTATATTCTGAAGTCTTGGCGACAACTTTGGAAATCTTGACTACGCCGACGACTGTCTGCCTTCGCACAAATGCTTACATATACAGCCAAAGATCGCAGCGGTAAGTGAATGTGCAGCGAAAGTGGGCGCGAAAATCAGCATTGCGGCCTCGGAAACCTTTCAGATAAGCGGCACTAAACTCGAAGTAGTCGATGAGTTCTGCTATCTCAGAAGCGTCACCAACTAAAATGGCAGCTCAGCAGCCGACACTCGCAGTCGTATATCGAAGAGTCGTGCTGTGTTTGCTCCTTCGGGCAAAGTGTGGAGATTCAGGCGCACGAAATTGACAATCTGTAAATCTTATGTAAAGTCTGTTATTGTGTAATGGGCGTGAGACATGGAACATAACAATGCGTGATATACAATCACTCCAGATATTTATCAATCGCAGCTTACGCTAAAATTGTGCGTGTTTTCTAGCCTGATACCATCACTAACACCGACTTTTGGGCATTAACGCAGCAGTCACCCGCTCATCTTCAGGTCCGTCGGCCAAAGTGTCACACAGTGAGAAAACCACATGGAGATATCACAAAAGCAGCCATAGACTGGAACTCACAAGGTAAACGGAGATGTGGTGACCTTTGCATTTTGGCAACGTCGACTATCGTAGGCTATGGAACAATGAGCTATACCCTGTGATCAAAAAGTACCGGGAAGGTGATGTTGACTGTTTTCTTCGATTACCAAGGCGTAGTGCACCATAAGTACCTTCCATCGGGCCAGACAGTCAATAAAGAATATTATTTATCCGTTTTGGAGCGTTTGAGAGATGCTGTACGTCGCAAATGGCTGGAAATGTGGCAAACTACTCTTGGATTTTGCATGATGATAACGCGCCATCGCACCGAGCCCAAATTGTTCTGTATTATTTGTCCAAACACCAAGTAAATACATCGTACAAGCACCGTATTCACCTGATATGGCCCCGTGCGACTTCCATTTGTATCCTAAGTTGAAGTTATCACTTCGTGGAAAGAGTTTTCAGTCGATAGAGGAGCTCAAAGACAATGCGACGAAGGCGCTGAAGGCCATACCTTCGTCGGCCTACCAGGGGTGCATGGAGGACTGGGTTAAACCTTGGCACATGTGTGTTGCTTCAGACGGGTCATATTTGGAAGGAGATAAAATACATTTGCCTGAAATTTAACACTCTTTTTTTGTGTTATTTAAACATTCCCACAAGTGAGCTTGGCAGGCTGAGAGAGGCTGTGATGTCCGACCGACTGTCGCAGTTCCTCCTGTCACTAAGCAGAGGGGACTGTAGGAGGCTGGTTGAACTGATGACGGGCCGCTTTCTATGGGCGCAGCATATGGGAAAGGTGGGCATCTCAGACAGTACACTTCGCCCAGCATGTGGAGAGGAGGATGAGAGGGTGAAGCGCTTTTTGTGTGTCTACCTAGCCTTCGTTCGAATCACGCTTGAGGTCTTTGGTACTGATGTGGTAATAAGCGACCACCTTGACTCCTTGGCACCACAAGATCTATTCAAATTTCTTCGGAGGACGAATAACATACCCACCACTTACCCAAACCTTTTGCAGAGAATTTAAAACATAACATTTTATTTTATATTATTTTTTTTTTATTTCCATTTGGTTGTATTCTTTTGTAAGTTAATCATTTTTTAGTTGTATTTTTATGATTTATTATTTCGAGTGCCCATACGCAGAGTCGTCGCCAAAACACGAACTGCCGCGCCCATTTCTACGTCCATGGCATACAAATATTCTTTATTGCTGGATATGCGAAATAATTTCGTTTAAATTTCTTTATTTTACTTACAATTTTATACTATAACAAAGACTACTTACATAGGTAAACCTAAGAATACATAAAAATACAAACGAAGATTACAAAGTTTAACTAAACAAACTATTTGAATAGAATTAATAGACAACTTACAGTGGTACTTTCTGACAATTCGCAGAGCTAAAATAAAACATGTAGATAAAAAACAGTTGGTGAAGAAACAAAATTCAACCATGAACTAAAATAACGGTACAAACACAGCTTAGTAGCTATTTGTTGTTTTTTTTTCTTTTTTTGCAAAAACCTTCAAGTTAAAAATAAGGCAAAAGTGTGCTTTTATTTCGATTTCATTTACTTATTTATTTACGCAGTTTTTCTTTGTTTTTGTTTTGTTGTTTTTTTTATTGCTGCAATTTAGCGGTTGTTAATTAATGCCGCTTTCGATTCACCACTTCGCTGCGCGCTAGAGAATTCCGCTACACGCCAAGTGGAAGATTTGTAGAGAAAGCAACAACAATTTAGCGGTGAGCAAGCGATTTTTTTTATAGCCGCTTAACTCACAAACAATATGCTTGGGCCAATGTAGCCAAGTAGAAGGTGGCGCAAAATTAGTCACCTTTTCGGCAGATTTATACTTCTTGCTAATGGAGTGGAACGTCAATCATATTTGACTCTCGTGAACTTGACAGCTGCCGTATACAAACAGGTGAATATTCATTTCGATGGTTGAGTTTATTAATTTTGCGCCACCTTGTATAAGTAAACGCCAACGACACCGTTGGACTTCTTTCTTTGGGGTTATTTGAAAGAAAAGGTGTACGTCGATAAGCCAGATACAATTCAAGAGCTAAAGGATGAGATAATTCGGCACATTAACGGCATAGAACCTCAATTATGCCTCAGCGTCATCGAAAATTTGGACCATCGGATGGAGGTGTGCCACCGAGGCTGCGGTGGCCATTTGACCGATATTTTGTTTCATACGTAATTGAGCCATACCAATATTATCATAATAAAGAGAAATGATAATAATTTGCTAAAAGAATTGTATTTTATTCAAAATCAACACCGGCCCTTGAAACTTAACCACCCAGCTTTGCAAAAAGCAATAGAATTACACAACAGTTTGAGCGCCATGTTGTGAGGAGCAGCACGTCTGCCTTTCGATCAAACCATTTTGTTATATGCTTTCAGGTGGGAGGCTTCGAAAAGCAAAGCCACTGCATAGCAGTTTCTCAAAGCGGTTATAATGTAGTGCTCTAGATTTTTAGAGGTGTGTTCTCTAACAGACCGTTATTCGGCTCTGAGCGAATTTGACCGAATCAGCTGATGGGCTAATATAACTTAGGATGTTTTCACAAATAAAATGAGACTGTGTTGGTGATATACGAAAACAAAAATCAACCAATGACACTTCGTTGCCATCTAAACGATTGATTGGACGCGTGTGTGTGAATGCATGTGAAATGATCGTGCAGAGTTCTGCTGCCTAATAGCCGAAGTGACATGACATCCGAAGTTCCCCTCACAGTGTAGTTGGTTCCCCTCTCTGGGTAATTGGTGAATCGAAAGCTGCTAAATAATTTTCAACTCAAATCAGGTAAAATATTTCAAATGTTTGAGTGTGTGTGTGTGTTAAAACAGGCGTTATAAGCAATTATGCGAAAATAAATGTTTTAATTTAGTTTTAGCAAAATTTCATAGAGGGAAATATACATACAAAATAGATTTTAAGATTTTTACTAGAAATCCAGAGCTTTTCTTCATGTAATTTTCATTTCTCATTCTTTGAATAATTAAAGTGCTTGGTTCTTTTGTTTGTTGTTATTTTGTTGATTTACTACATACATACATAGCTTATTCAATAAAACTAATTATTTAAGTTTAAACTTTATTATTTTTTTTTTTCATAAATTTTTATATCACAATAGAAAAGAATTCGTGTTCTCTTTTTTTTGCTCTTTAAATTTGCTTATGTCTTGAATGTGTTGTTGTTGGTTTCGTATGACCAAAAATATTCGTTTTTTGTTTTTTGTTTTTGTTTGCATTTTGGAATCCATTACTTAAACTAAATGAAACAGAACATTACGCAAACATTGGAAATATGCACTGCATTTTCGACTAAAATAAGTTTTTTCTAACGACTTTATGACTTGCAGCTTTTTTTGTTTGTTTTTCTTTTATTTATTTGTATCATTCAAATCGTCATTGATTACAGTTATATAATAAATTATACATTTACATACATACTTATGTGTGTACGTGATTCTTAGTTTTTATTTAGTACCAGTTACTATCGAATTTATTCGTAGTTGTATTGAAAAGCTTTCATTTTATTTAAGTAATAAAGGTCTTTTATGGCTTCGTTTGTTTACATACATTTTTTTTTTACGTTGACTGTGGTGGTGAAAAGTTGACTGATATTTTTATGTACCTGCAAATATTTGTGTAACCTTTGAAACTGGGTTTTTTATTTACTGCAAGATTTGTTTTTCTAAAAACATCAAGAAGAAAGTGTCTAAAGACAAAATACAAAGTTCTTAAACCCTCCATACAAACATTTGGTCTTACTATGAATCAATTTCTGGTCTATGTGCGCTCTACAGGATCAGCCAAGTTCAACCTAACCCAGCCTAAGGAGAAAGTTATGCATGAAAAAATATGAAAATTTACGTACAACTGCGAGCTCTCATTCTAACTCTTTCATGTAAGAGAAAACAAATATTATACCGAAGACGCTCCTACGACAGTCGGTTGTATGTTAACGGGACTGTCACTCCCCAGCAGTATTCGCGTGCATGTATGGAGAAGGTTTCTGCTGCTACAATAGCAACATTACACTGAAGATGCTCAGTGACCAAATGCTGGTAAGAGAATTTTTTACTCATTACCGAAACTTCCCCATGGTAAAAACTTTTCCAACTAAGGTAGAAAAAGTAATTCGAATAAAAAAAACTTCATGCAATTTCACAGATAACCGTTTCGTATTTTTCGCAAGGAATTGAAATGACTGCCGTGTCTTATCGTAACACTAAAACTAGAGCTCCCCACCATGCACTGAGCACTTCATTCAGCAAACAAATTCCATGACTGAGTAAAGCGGTGAAAGCCACACGTCGAGAACGCATGCTATGGAGTTCCAGCTCAACAGTGAGAGCAGAGCTTGAGAGCGATGGCATCCCGTTGCCACGACAGTTGGTTTTATGTTCCATTCATCAAAGACTGTCACTCTCCAGCAGCATTACCGGTACATGCAAAATTTCAAATAAGTTACTATGACAAAGTTTATTATGCATCTAACCGACTGTTGAATCAGTTCAAAAACTTTTTGTAAAACCCTAAAAATCATAAATATTTTGACTTTAATTTACTTAATATTTATCGTAAATATATTTGACTTTAAAATCATCAAAAATTTACTCGTACTCTCTCGTAATATTTAGGTATTTCTTAGAAAAACTCTCTAGATAGACAATTTTTTAATGAATTGGAAGATCTCAGTTCTGCAGAAATCAGCGATATTCTAAAATTGTTCAAAAGTACACACAGGTTTTAGGAGAGAGTTAAGGACAAGTTCCCCACGCGGCATCACAATGGGCTATGAGCCCATAATTGCATGGGAAATGTTTTTGCTGCTACAACAACAGCAAAGAAATATATTATTATATACCTACAACAAGTAACAAGAAATAATTCTTAGCGAAAATCATAGAAAAATTTGGCTTGCGAGCCAAGCTAAGTCATGAGATGTTTCAAGTTAAAACAAAATCAGCAATACACCCTTCTATTTCAATAAAAATTTGCATTATATGATGTATATTCCCCTCCTATCAGACATTTTAATTGCAAAGGTCTATATACAGAGTGTTCCATCTATACCAGAAATATGAGAACTTTGAATAACGCCCTCTCAGTTGTTGCTCGACTTGTTTCTCTTGCATACCGTTGCAGAAACGACTGAGCAGTACAATGTTAACCATGAAGGGGTAGTTCACTTTTTCGAAGCGATGTGTTAAATAAAAAACAAAAAACTTTCAGTTCTGGAGCACTAAACAACCTCTACATGTGGTAGTGTGTGCGTTAAGCATTTAGGGTCTTTTTTTGAAAAATCCGTCTCTGAACGGCAGATGGTTGTTTATGGGAAGCTTTTGCATAACAGAAGTACACTTCGACTTGAAATTGAAGAGGGACGGCCGCTGTTAAAAAATAAGAAAAAATGTATGCAAACAGTAAATAATGCGCTTCAATGCCTGATTAAGTTACTCGTACATTTTCACATAAAATTTCTTTAGTCACAATGTTTTTTGTTTATGCTCTGCTCTGTAAAAATCGAGCAGAAAACTACCGATTTTCAAAGTGCGAAAATATTTGCAAGTACAACAAAATCAGTTAATCAATCTAATCTTAATAGGCTCTCCTCTGCACTGCTCATAACATACACATACAAATATCAATTCTTTTCCTCCCCCCAACAGCTTTGTTGCTTTGTTTTATTAGCTCACACTTTCGTTGAGCGCAATTTCGTACAACTTTTCGGCGAATACATACAAGTTTTGCAGAGCGTAAGGGATATTTTACAATTTGTTTGTAAAGTGTACGCTAATACAGTAGGAATCCAAGTCTTTAGAATAGTTTGGCATTTTCTTGAGATATAGGCTTTGCAATTTTATGACTCCTTTTTTTATATACTTAAAAAAACCGATTTTGTTTTTTTGCATGTTTCTATTAATATTGGAAATTTTATTATCTTTTGCAATTTAAAATTTTATTTTTTTATCAAATTTTGTGCACAAACATGAACAAGTCAACTAAAAAATTAAAAAACTACATTTAAAATTACAGAAACTGAATTTAAGAGAAAAATTGTCAAGTAAACGATTGATCGTGCAGCTAATACCTGATATAATACTAAAAAATAATTATTTATTAAAAAAAATCTTAAATCGCAATTTTCTCAAACTTGTCCGAAATATTAAAAATAATGAAATTTCGATCGTTTTAGTGCAAACTCGCATTGCATCCAGCCTTTCTTGTTCTACTCTTTAAAATTTTCATTATTTTCCCTTCACAATAGATATTAACTGTTATATTTGAGCAATATTGCCATCGAAAATTCCCCTAATCCGCTTATGTTATGAGAATTATGAGTTGTGCTGGGTGACCTGATACAAAATATTAAATCATTATTGAGAGTATTACGAAAGCAGATCTTGAAATTGGCTAATTAAACGAAATGTATTCAAAAAGTTGGAGCAAATCTAAAACAGAAACAATAAACGACAAATTAAAAAAAAAAGCCTTTTAATAAAAATTTTTTTTTTAAATCTTTTAATTAAAAATAAAAAATCTTTTAATTAAAAAAAATTAATATTTTAATTAAAAAACAATTTTTTTAAATCTTTTAATTAAAAAAAGTTCAAAAATGTCTTTCAATTAAAAAAAGTTACAAATAATCTTCAAAAAATTAAAACAATGCTTTTAATTAAAAACAAAAAATTTAAAAAAAATTCTTTTAATTAAACAAAAGTTAAAAAAAATTTTTTTTAATAAAAATAAAGTTAAAAAAAAATCGTTTAATTAAAAAAAAGTTAAAACAAAATCTTTTAATCAAAATATTAAATCATTTTTGAGTGTTACGAAAGCAGATTTTAAAATTGGTTAATTAAATGAAATGCAATCAAAATGTTGGAGCAAATCTAAAACAGAAATATTAAAAGACAAATTAAAAAAAAATCGTTTAATAAAAAAATCTTTTAATTAAAAAAACTTGAAAAAAATCTTTTAATTAAAATTAAATTAATTAAAAAAAGTTCAAAAATATCTTTCAATTAAAAAAAGTTAAAAAAAAAATCTTAAAAAAAAAAATTTAAAAAATTCTTCTAATTAAAAACAAAAAATTAAAAAAAATTCTTTTAATTAAACAAAAGTTAAAAACAAAATCATTTAATCGAAAAAAGTTAAAAAAAATCGTTTAATTAAAAAAGTTAAAAACAAAATCTTTTAATAAAAAAAATATTTTAATTAAAAAAAGTTACAAACAAAATCTTTTAATTAAAAAAAATCTTTTAGTTAAAAAACAAACTATGAATCAAAACAAGTTAAAAAAAAATCTTTTAGTTACAAAAAATCTTTTAAGAGAAAAAAAATTTTAGTTAAAAAAGAAATCATTTAATTAAAAAAGAATCTTTTAATTAAACAAAAGTTAAAAAAAAAATTGTTTGATTAAAAAAAATGTTAATTAATTCTGGAGTCAAGTAATTATTATATTTACTCTAACCGATCTATTGACTTGAACTGCTACTGTACATACACATACTACATACATACATATATATATATGTACATACACATAACAATTTTGTGTTTCGAATTACATTGCGGGGCCACAAACAAATAACTTAAACTATTTTTGCATTTGTTGCTCACTTTTTTTTGCTAGTAAAAATATATTATTATTATTCACTCTTATGAGAACTGTCGGAAGTTAGATTTTGTATTCTGGCATTTAAACAAAAATAAAATTAATTGCATTTTTACAGCGTTTTTTGCGCAACTTTGTGTATTAAATTACCGAATTCAGCTACATGCACAGAAAGTAAATAATCTTTTCGAGCAAAAACAAAACAAAAAAGCCAACAAAAAACAAAAAATCGCTTGTGTACGGGCAACTTTTTGAATGCTTTAATTTTAGCATTTTGTTGTATCATTTAAATTTGTTGTTGTTCTTGCTAGTATCATTTCTGAGTTCATGCATTGTATGAATGTGTGTTTGTGAGTTGAAATGTAAGTTGTATGTATGTATGTTTTTTGCTGCATGGAGTACATGACTAAGGTGGCAAGGCGCGCAACTGAGGCGCGTCATTGTTTGTGTTTTTGTTTTTTGAAGTCTGGTTGGTAATCTTTTTTTTTTCTACTATTAGTGGTGGCTTTGTTGTTATGTTCTTTTTGCTTTTACGAGATTGTTGTTTTTGGCATTTTTTTCTGTTTTTTTTTGTTACCGCCGATTTATTCAGTTTGTTTCTTATTGTATGTACTTGCTTGCCAATGATTTGCAGGTGTGCGTGTGTTTATTTTAATTCATTTCTTTATTTTTGTATTTTTTGTTTCTTAATTTTTTTTTTGCGCCAACAGTGAGGGTCGCGCGTGCATTTACTTCGGCTGTTGCTGCTTTTAATGCTAATGCTGTTGCTGCTATGCCTTAAACTTCGCCTTGTTTCGGTGCCGTCTGAAATAAGCTCAACCTCAGCTGGGTACGCTAAATACGCCTGAAAAGTGAGCCTTGCACGGCTGCGTTTCACTGCACTCACGGTTGTTGTTCGTGCCGCTGACGCCTCCGCCATTATTGCTGCTGCTATTGGTGTTGATGTTGTTATTGCTGTGCTGCCGCTGTTGCTTCGATTGCTGTTGTCGCTCCAAATCTCCACTAAATGCCCCTCCTCTGCTACTGGGGTAGGCACCGCTCAGTGCAAGTTGTTATAGCGCGTTTTCTTCGCGTTTTTGCCGAGTTGGTTTCGCGTACTTTCGCGTTTTGTCGCTCTGCTTCTTTTTTGTTGTTGAATTTCCTTCTATTGTTGCTCGTTGTTGTTAATGGCTGCGTTCGCTTTGGCAAGCATGTTGTTGTTGTCTCTTTAACAGCTGACCGACCGAGCGTGGCTTTCGTGGCTTGATTTTCTTTCATGTTGTTGTTGTATTATTATCGCATTTGCCGCTACGATCAGCATGCAAACGACTTTTATCAATTTATTCAAACACTCCAATAAACTTCTCTTCTGCGTTTTGTGTTTTTTGCTGCTCTGGATTTTTTTCTTATCCACACTTGCATCCTTCAGTAATCAGGCAACAACAAGCTTTATGTCGTGCGCATAGATCTTTACATTTCCTCAACTCATCGCTCAATCCCACCCCTACCACCGCCGCGATATTTACCGACTGCATGCATCCCAAATAAACATACATACATATGCACATAGGCGTGTACGTAATGCTCAGAATAAACGAAACCAAGGCGGTCAGCCGCCATCGCAAACCAATGCAAGTGGTTAGCCATCCATGCAGCCAAGTCAAGCCAAGTATTGGTTGGTTGGAGGACTGCCATGCCATGCCATGCCAACTAAGCCTTCCGATCCACGCCTCACTACCGCTCCATCAGGCACTCTAGCAGCCAGGCTGTCCGCAAACCATTAAGGCAACCATGCATGCGCGCTTTGGCCGTAGTAGTCATGATTCCAGTGCAGCTACATGCATACATACATACTCATACTTGCATACATAGGCACTCTTCGGCACACATGTGCCCATGGGTTTGGTTGTTTGTCTGACTGGCTGCTTGGTTATGCAGCTGGTCTGTTGTCCGTCCCAATACCAGTGGACTATCTGGCTGTCTGTCTGCCTGTTTGACTGCGCTGCATTGCGTGTCTGACTCTGCGCACAAGTTAATTGTTGTTGTTGCCGTTTTAGCTGAAGCCGCTGATGTTCTTGTTGCCGTTGCTGTTTAATCCGTTTTTTATTTTTATTTTTTTTTACCTATTTTTTTTTTTTGCTATTCGCGTTTTTTATTGGATTCTTCATTGCTGTTTTAAATTTAGTACACGGCGTGTTTATGGGAAACGAAAGTCATGCATGCGTTGCCGCCACGTTTATTGTTGTTGTACCTTAGTTTTGTTGCTGTGGCTGTGGCTGCTGCTCTTGAGTTTGTCTGTTGTGTTGGCTTTTTTGTTTTTGTTTTTTCTCTTTTGTTATTTTCAACACGTTTTTTTTTTTGTGTTAATTTTTTTCCAGCTTATTTAGGAATTTTATTTTTTAAATATTATTCACCCTTCTGCAAAGTTGCCTTTTCGCCTCCTCACTACATCCCATCTGCATTGCTTTCGGTCCGGTAGCGCCTCGTGCGCTTATTTGTTCACTGTCGGCCGGTTTGCATGTTCGCCTTACAATCTATTTATCTGTGTGCGTCTGTATGCGTTTGTATGCGCGCACTCGTGTGTATTTGTATAATTATTTATTGCTGCTTTGCTGCATAATTCTCGGTTCAGGGTCTCAGCCGTTTGCTCGTTGGCCCATTCTTCGTGCAGGTTTATTTCCTATGCGGCCGTTAGGTGGGATGCAGCAACAAAAACTCGCCAGAGTTGAACGCTTGCGTAAATATGTTAGCGTAATTTTTGGTTAAAAGTGATATTTGGTTGTGGTCAATTTCGGAAATAACTTCGCATTACGCACCCGCCTTGTTGTTATTGTTGTTGTAAGCTCATAAACATTCCCCATAAATTTTTGGGGAATGCTGCTGAAGTGACAGACCATGGCCGGATTAAAATCCGGTTCGTTCCGGCAACGTGGAATCGACTGTCGAGGAAACACACCCGCCCGAGGAGCGCAAGCTCTTCCTTCATCTTACTCTTTATTACTCGCCCTCCGTTACCACTGTGAATTCTCCGATTGACCAAATTCTTATACCATCCTACTTTTGAAATACCCTCCAGTCGACGATGTCGTGCAACCCAATTTGCGTATTGTTTGTGTTTGCTGCGTTGAACGCATCATCTTACGAGCCACAGTCCAAGATTCAGTTTTAACAACTTCGGCAATTTCATAATCACATCGATACCCTTGGAGGATAATTGCGTGCAACCGTACAGATCAATCGTCTTCAAATTTACCAGATCTTGCGCGAGTGTTTCTAGTCCCTTGTCGGTTATGCGACTACATTGCCCAATATTAAGATTTTCGAGTTCCTGTAGTGACTTTGCGATCTTCAACATACCCTGATCGGTAATTTGGCACTGATTTAGACTGAGCGAACGGAGCCGATAGAGGCCCTGTGCGATGTGTGTAAGCGCCTGATCGCTGATCTTGTCGCAGAAACTGACGTCGAGTGAGGTAATACCACTGCCTCCTTCGGTGAGGTACGCCATACCAATGTCGGAGATGTTGTCGCAGGAACGTAGATTAAGTTGTTCAAGTTTAGGCATACGTGCCAAGTGCTTGAGGCCGCTGTCCGTGACGGAGACGCAAAAGCTCAGGTTGATGGATTTTAGTGACGATAGACCTTGTGCTATATGACCGAGCGCTTCGTCGCTGAGTCGTTGGCAGTCCTGCAAACCCAGATACTCCAACTCTAGATTACCCTCAGCGGTCTCTTTGCTCAGGCCGGCCAAATGTCCGATACCCTGATCGCTGATGTGCCAACAGGAACGTAAATTTAAGTGCTTCAGTTTTTTCAGACCCCACGCGATGAGCAGCAAACCGGTATTCGTAATGTTGCAGCAACCGCCGAGTTCGAGTGTCTCCAAGTTCTTCAGATGCTGCGCAATGCGTCCCAAACTCGTATCGGTAATCTGTTTGCACAGGGACAAATCGAGTACTTTCAGATTCGGCAGATCCACAGAGAAGGCATGACCCAAATTCAGATCAGCCACATTGAAGCAACCGCTCAAATTAAGCGAGACTAGTGATGGCACACCGAGCACGAGATCCTTAAGTGAACGCCGCAGCGACAGTATCTGCACTTTTTTTATGCCTCGACGCACCAGTGAATTGAAGAGACTAGGACTGGAACGCTTTAGATGCAACTTGGCCTCAACACCTTTCCATACGCTCTTGGCGTAAGCGGCGTCGCGCCAGGCAACACATACTTGCGCGGCACGACCCAAATCGCGTACCGTTAACTTCTGGAAAATCATCTCGAGAATTTCGGGGAAGAGATTGCTAATATGTGTACCCTCAATAGGTGGCGGACTCTCCGGCGATGCGGGTCGATGTTGGTGGTGGTGATGGTGATGATGATGATGGTGGTGCTGCGCATGTGCGGCCGCAGCAGCTGCAGCAGCCGCAGCCTGCTGGAGGTACAACGCGGATGGTAGTGTCTGCAGTTGGGAGCGATGATGCAACGCATACGGTGTGAAACGCAACAAATGATGGGCGCGCTGTGTGAGGGCGGGAAGTTCAGTCTGTTGGTATAGGCAATCTTCCATATTCCAAGCGGCTGCGGCCAATTGAGTAGCGGTTGGAAGTACTGCACCAGCGGGTGGGCCGTTGCTGTGATTGCCAACGCTGCCGCCACCGCCTCCGCTACCGCCACCACCACCACCACTACCACCGCCATGGTAGCTAGTGAGTGCAGCGGCAGTTTGTAGGGAAATGGTCGTGTGATGATGAAAGGGTAGAATTTCGGTATTTGTCGCCATGCTGTTTAACGTTGGAAGTACTGTGATGAAATGCAGCGAAATGAAGGTAGGAGGAACAAGTGACGGACAAGTGTATGGGACACGAAGCGTAATGCGGTACGCTTTGTGATATTTGCTTGGCTGCTACAATTGCCTCTGAAGGTCAACTTAATCCAATTGAATGCTTTACTTAGAATCTAAGTAGCGGAATGTCAACATACAAGCAACTCAGCAGCTCTGTTGTTGGACTCTGATTCTGTATGAAATGTGACGTATTTGTTCTCTTTTTAGTAACGCAGTTGTGTGCCGCGACACGACGCGGTACGAACACGATTGAGAGTTAATTCGATTTAACTTGCGCACAAGGGGGCTCAATTTAGACGGAAGGACAGTGATTGTTGTTGTTGTTGTCTATTTATTTCTACTCGCTGATAAACTCGATTTAAAGCCACACTTGGCGCGACTCGATGCGCTTAAAAGCGCAATTTGATACGGGTTGAGAAAACGCGAAGCGACGCGACGCGTTGTGAGGCGCTTTCGACTTATCTTTTGTCGACGTTTTTTCACTTCCCACTTTACTTTACTTAACAACTACTGCTGCTGCTGTTTATGCTGTTATTTTCGTTCTTATGCGATTTCAACTGATTACAGACAGATACGGCACTAACGCAGATCATACACAACAGTTTGAAATTCAAATTGAAAAACATTTTTAGATAATTTTTTTTTGTGTTTTCCTATTTAGCTGATTATTGTGCTATTTCTTACGGCACGAGGCGATTGTTTAGTTAATTTGCTTTCAAATAAATGATTAGGGCAAACAACCGGTGCGTCGAATTCAAATAGTAACAGTGAAGTGTTGCGGTATTTTCTTTTCACTTTTCAGATTCACAACACATTTCACCAACGATTTATAATTTAAACCGCAATAGACAGCAATGTTTCACAAACTAAACTCGCCGACTCTATGCGTTTAGTTTATAACCGAAAAACCTTTGGTATCAATGCGTACTCACTCACACACATAGCAGCTGCACGGCACCTCACTCATATAACGGCGCTCACACCAACGTGAGTGGCGAGTATGAGCACCATAAACCAAAGTGGTGCTAACTCGCGGCTCTCTACAATATTTGTGCGCTATTCAGCTATGCGCTGGGCTGCAATGAGTCGACTGGCAAAGAGCGCACTACAGTCATTTACACCATGTGAATGCATGTGTGCGCGCGAGAAACATAGCTGAATTTTCTCGCAATTGCAACTCAATTTCTCACATATACATGAGTATATTTGTAGTTGTACGAATGGCTTGCGTTGCTCTCAGATAAACAGCAAACAAACTTTTTGTGGATGATTCCGCTTCCCTCAACTTTGAATTTCGTGCTCAGTTCGAATTACCTACTGGGTACTTTTGCTAAGCGTCGCTGCTTAGAGTTTGTTTTTTTCGCTACGGTCGCCCCTTAAAAGAAAACCAGATAAGAAATTCGAAACTATTCTCTGTTATTTTTCCTGAAATACTACGTCTTTAGAATGTATGAGCGTATGTATGTATGTATATGAGTATGAGCATATAGCACATTTATGTATATGAATTTATGTATATATGTACACGGATTCTTGATTATTAAATATCTTACGCCATCGCTAGATCAACTTGTGCACTGATAGTCAAAGTAAAAGTGGTATGTTGTTGGGAAGGCGGGGGGTCGTTTATGGTGGAGGTTGCAACTGCAATGCAAGTTCATACATAAATGCTTTATTATTTTTGCCTTTTCACAGACTAGAATTCTTTATGTTTACTTTAGCTGCGTGCATAGATGTATGCGCATATGTATGTATGTATGTATGTATGTACGTAAATATATTTACATGTAAGTACTATGAATTTTTCAGCCAGCAATCTTAACAATCAAAAGGACAGACTTGCGGCTTTTGAGAAATTCTTTTAGTGCGCGTGTAGTTTATTGTCATTTATCAGAAAATTTTTATCACAGTAAAAGTAGCAATTAGCTATGTTAATTAAACTAATTCTTGTTATTTTAGTTTTTTAAAAAATACTTGAGGCAAATTGCCTGAAGTGTTCTTTATTATTCTGTGGTTTTTTACAAACTGATCTTTACTTTAATTATAATTTCAACTAACTTGAATGCCTTACTTAGGAAATCACCTAGACATTTCGTCAGCGGTTTTTATGTGAACTGATATTAATGAAATAGGAATATTTCGTAAACAAGCGCAGAATATACTTTTATATGTACATACGTATGTATGTACAAATATTAATTTTTCTTTTTTAAATTTTGCTTAAGTCAAGTCAAAACATGATGTATTAATGCTATGTTTTTATTTTTGTAAAATAAAGGAATTGACTAGCAAAAAAAAAAATATTGAAAATCATAATTTTTTCGGGCCTCTGACCACCCCTAACCCCTTAAAGCGCGCTCAGACGAAATTTTTTATATAGCGTCAAATTTCGTTAGGTAGTCCGCCTACGCGTGGCCTTCATTTCCTGGTATTCAGACTGGGACAGTGCGACTTTTTATGTTATTGTGTGAGACTGCAGTGCCGATGCGCTTCGAAGTGGCAGCTCTTTGCAAGCATTCACTGCCACATGTTTTTATGTTATGGATCACCGCCTGAAATACTGTGGAATAATCGTCCTTTGGTAGCGTTCTTAACACTAGAAAGACTGAAAGTTAGTATATTCCTACCTATGTATGTTGCCCAAATGCAGTCAAAATGATTGCATTATGAAAGAATAATTAATGTGTAAAGAAATTTGTTTAAAGTTAATTTTTGATATTTTGTATATTATTTACAGTTATTAGTACATACATATTAACAATAAAAAAAATTAACTTCACTTGAAAAAAAAAATAATTTATTCATTTTTATTTTTACATTTTATGCAAATTAAGGTGGAAATCTTTTTATGTGCACATCTTCCGCAAACATATTTCTGACATTTTGCACATATATTATTTGTTTTGTTGTTGTGGCAAAGGCGTATTTTTTGGTCTTCATATTCTGATGAATTTTTCTATCTTGCAGCTCTGTATTTAATGGAAAACTGTTCTGCCAATTGAAACAAGAACTCTTTTCATTGTATTTGTATTCCTGTCGTTTCTTTGTAAAGGATCCAAGCATTTATTGAGGCCAAATCTAAAATATTAAAAAATATTTGGAGGGGCCATCTACGAGAACTTGATTTTACTGTGCATTTTCTGGCCATTTGATTCGTCATATCAACTCCACATTTTGTGCTGTTATAAAATTGTATAGATTCCGGTAACATTTTTTGATCAATTTTCACAAATTTATGCTTAGAACTTAGAACAGCTACTATTTTATTTAGTTTGCCTTTATATAGTGTAAGAACACAATTCTCTGATTTATATACATATGTAGCAGAGTGGAAAAACGAGGCATCTTATCCTTCCTTTGTTTGGCTGTTTTGGGTAATTCTCTTTTGTTTGCTCTAATAGTTCCAACTAGAGTTGTTTTTTTGCCGAATAATTTTGGCGCGAGTGACAAGCTAGTGAAAAAGTTATCGGTCGTGATATTTCTTCACAGTTCTTCTTCACAGTTATTTCACAGTTTGTATATGGCCCGACAAGTTTCAGAACAACGTGTTCACTGAGAAGCATTGACGATGGTCGTTGTTCATCTTTCCCCACATAAGGAAAACCATTTAAAATATACTTGCTACTAACATCTGTTGCAAGCCAGAATTTGATGCCAAATTTGTTGGGTTTATTATGCATATACTGGGTAAACCTGCACCTGGCTTTTAACGGAAATAATTGCTCGTCAACTGTTATATTTTGCCCTGGTTGATAGCAAGCTTGACTAATTTAAATGAACTTGTCCTATATTTCCGAAACCAAGGCAAATTTATTTGTTTGTAGGCGTCTACTTCTTTCGCTTCTTCTGTCAAACCGAATAAATCGTAGGATTTGCTTGAACTTTTCTCTGGCCATAGTTTTTCTAAAATATTCGGGACCCGACTTTGTTGACCATAAATAATTCAGTTTTAAATTTTTTGCTTCGTAAGCTCCACGAGCATATAAAATCCCAATAAATGCGCGTATTTCCGGTAATGATGTTGTCCAATCGTTCCTCGAATTTCGGCGGCCTTCTTCTTCGGTGCCTTTTTTATATGTTTGATAATATAGCTATCTATTATCAACGAGAATGCATTAATAGGGTAATCTGCCATAATGTTCCTTTTTGCGTAGCCTGTTGGGCTTTTCACACCCTTGAAAATACAAGTAGATGGTAACCTTCCAGGAATACTACCTTCATCAAATTTTGACCATACAGTACCATCGGCAGCTGTTTCGGTCTCCTAAAAGATATTTTCAGTTTCTTCATCAGAATCTGCACTATTTAGCACCCTACACCTTTTCCTGGGCATATTGATGCCACTTTTATTTTCATCATTGGTGATCGACTCTTCATCACTATCTTCAGTGTCAGATGTTTCACTTTGAATATAATCCGCTTCATCTTCAAATGATAGTTCAGAATTTGTTGCATCTGACTCTATATCGGAGCACTCTTCACTTACATACATATGTTCGTTAGCTTTTCCAATAACTCACTTCTATTCGACATTTCTTTCATGAATTTAGGGAACAAAAGAAATAAAATAAACAATTTCTTAGAACAAGTATCACTGTATAAAGACTCGAATAACAAGTGCTGCTTTAGCTTATTGAGCAACTGCAACTTATCAAGTATACTGCCAAATCGACAAATTATCATGTGGCGGCGACAAAGTTTCTCATAGAATCTTAGTTAAAAAATTAGCTAGTCTTGGCTTTCATTCTACATTTCTGCAATGGATAAACTCTTATTTGAGCAATAGACGCTGTGTTGTAACAATCGATGGTATTTCATCTACTTCCTTTGCTGCCATCTCAGGTGTTCCGCAAGGAAGTATCTTGGGACCGCTTTTATTTGTGTTATTTATTAATGACATCAAAAGTTGTTTCACATTTGCTAAATTTTTACTTTATGCTGATGACCTTAAGATCTTCTCAGCGATCAAGACGCAAGAGGATGCCATTAAACTTCAAGCCGATATGAATAGGCTTTATTTCTGGTGCCAGAATTCACGACTTTCGCTGAACTTATCTAAGTGCTTCCAAATATCTTACTCTAAAACATCTAATATTTTGTGCACTAAGTACAGGATCTCGGCATGTGTCCTGCAGTGTGTTAGTGAGTTTAAGGACCTTGGCGTCATCTTCGATAACAAATTCTCTTTTAATAACCATATAAATTATATTACTTCTAAATCTTTTTCGATGCTGGGCTTCGTCAGACGGAACGCCACTAAGTTCTCTGATCCCTATACCATTAAGTTACTGTATACATCTTTTGTTAGATCTCACTTAGAATATGCAGCTTTTATTTGGAGACCTTGTAGTCAGCAAGCTATTAATAGAATCGAACGTGTGCAAAAAATATTTCTCAAATATGCCCTTCGGTCCCTGAATTTTATTGATCCCATGCCATCATATTCTGCTCGTCTCATGCTTATAAGTCTCAAGTCCCTAGAGATTCGTAGGACTATACTGTGTCTGTCTTTTACTCATAATATTATTACTGGAGTAATTGATTGTCCCTACTTATTGGAAAGAATTCGATTTAATGTTCCCCAGCGATCTCTTAGGAACTTCTACCCTTATTATGGGGGTAACTTTAAAACTACGTATGCCAGCAATGCTCCCATTACTCGTGCTTTACGGGAATTAAATGCCGTTCATAATGATGTTCTTCTTGATTTCTCGCTTTCAAGAACAGCACTTTTAAATCTTTTGAATTCTATATTATAGTTAGTTAGTAGCTAGTATAGTTTTTAAATACATATAATATATTTGTAGCTTAATCTAAGCAACTTTTGTATCATAGTCTGTAAGGATTGTAATTCATAGACTTAAATAAATAAATAAATAAATAACACATATGAATATAACGGAAATGAAGGAGGAGGCGGTACCTACAATTATTAATAAACGCATTTATATGTATGTTGTACAAAAAGTCACAAAATTCTAAGAAATTGTGTCATTATATACATACATACGTAATTGTTTTTCTAATTACAACTAAAAGGGCAGCCAAAATGACTTTCTTGGGCAATCTAGTGTTAAAGTTCAAACCTGCACCATTCCTACCATCTGAGGGCACATCTATCTACCAGAGCGTCCATAACTGTACTGTTCAGCTTATTTCGGAACCATCGGCATGGATAGCTAAGCAGTACCTACTCCGGATCTAATCTGCCGATGAAACTTATTGAAGGAAGCTTTTAATCTGATTCGGCCTCTAATCTCAGCAAATTCCCCTACATCACCAAACCGTCACCAAATCGCCTCGAATTCCAATAGCCAAACTCTCTGAGTGTGATCGGAAAATTGGCTATAGATAAGAGATTTAGAAGCAGATTAGCATTAAATAATTGGGCTTGACTTACTGACTCCTGCAGCTGTGACTTATTAACCAAGTGCGTATTAACCCATTATTCAAAAATGCTGCTAAGTCTTTCTTCGTAATTGTGGCTAGACTACAGCTGCTCTAATACCTGAGTGCATTGAATCGCTCTATCTGCTCATGCAGGCTGACTGGTTTCACTTGTGCTGTTGAGATGGAAAATACTTGCAAATTTAGTCAGGGTGTCTAAGCAAATTTCGATTTCAGCTCTGGATGCTTATGACACCAAGTAGTGGCATACTGGAACAGGTGCGAGAGGTAAGGGAGGGTGAAATACTGCTCATTCTCACAATGTTGTGTTTTTTAAAAACTTTTTTAAGTATTTGTATGCATGCAGGCTTTCGATAAGAGTTAAAATAAAACAAAAAAGAATATTTGACATGAAAAGATTGTGCGTAGGAAATTTACAAAATCTGGTTCAGGTACAGTAAAGCCTATTTTAGTATGATGGGATATTATAGAGAATTCTCGTATAGCTCTAGATGAGAGAGCCTCTATTCCAAACTTTGTTTGAACATTGGCCCTATAGAAGAGATAAAAGATTCGTAGACTGCATTTCGGAACATTAAAACTAATAATTTCCGAGAGATAATGGAAATATCATGAAATATATTTGATATTTTAATAATTTTTTTTTGGCTGCATCAAACAAGTTGTGAGTCACGGTATATGCATGTTCGTGCAGGTTCATGCATGTTTTCCGGTTCAGTCGAGTGTCCGAGTGTTTCATCGGATTATAATATAAGAGCTATTTCGTTGACTAAAGGAAGTCTAATCTGTGTGACTTTTGTTACATTTGACAAACAGCCTTGCAGAATTAATGGAGAAAAATTCTACCTGGTTTTTTATCAAAAATTGCCAGAATCAATGTTAAGGTGGGATTATAGGCAGTTAATACTGGAAAAGAATATACCACAAAACATTAAAGGCAATAGAAACCCTTTTTTCTCTCATTTTTCTAAAAATAATTTCGTTATCCGATTATTTGATCGGTGTGGACAGTCGCTTGCCGGATAGTTTCTTTCAATTTATCGGTTAAGCGAATTGTCACGAAACTAGATTTTGCAGGGCGAATAAACTACAAGAAATTATCAACAAATTAAGATCAAAATTAACGTGATAACACGCGTCGTTTTGGAGCGATAACGATTTGAAAATCACAGTGAATATTGTTCGATTATCCGATTGGGTCACTGTATACATACATACATACATACATATGTACATACATGCATACATGTATGTAATTACCTTCCGACTGTTACAGGCAACAGCTCTTCATATGTATGTATGTATGCAAGCAAGTGAACAAAGTTAAAATATCAAAGCACTTTCGTAGTGCGCGCATTTCGTAATCATTTAATTTATAAGAATCGGAGGTATCAAATCATGGCGTAGCTGCAAACTTTTGATTCGATAACTAAATATGTATGTATGTACATATATATGTACATACGTATGTATGTATAACTTTGAAAACTAATCGTAAGCATGAGAGTTCAAAATTATCAGTTTTCATACCCCCATCAAAAAGCCAATAAGAAAAACAACACTTCGTCTGCTACATACATACATGCATATGTACATATGCGTGAATCTGTGTGTGTATGTATGTATGTACCTAAGTACTATCCGGTTTTATTGCATTTATAATGAAACACAGAAAAGACACACACAAACATAAGCTCGTCTCCACGTATATACATACACATTCATACATATGTACATATATATATGCATGTAGAAAATATATAAAAAATTAAAACGAAAAACAGAAACAAATTTCTTACAAAAAATAATTTAATGCAAAAGCAGACAAAAGATGGACATGCCAACGAGCATTGCTGATGCGAAGAAGGCGCACAATTACACAGCAGGTACCTCGCACACACTTTAAGCCAGAATTGACGTCAACGTCGACGCCGCAGTAAACGACGTTGAACTACACTCTGAGGCATTCGATAGTACTCGTGCTGTCTTATGTCGAGCAACCCGAGAAAGGAAGATGGGAATGTAAAGTCTGCATTGCATTACAACTTTGATATTTGGTCGATTTTGCTCTTTGCTGTAATACGGACAGCAGTGGTGGTCTGCGTCAGCGACTCGCACTGTACAATACGACTGCACACGAACACCAAGCAATATCAACTCACCGGCGACGACGACGCCGACAACGATGACGGCGACGAAGTATGTATGTACAGCAACAACACAAATAACAAACAGCAGTGATTGTGACTGTGCTTGGCATTGCCATATAGACCGTCCTCAAGTTGTGTAGGTACCTTATTTCCAAGAAAGGCATACAAAGTTGCCGCGCCAGTAACACACTCTCGGTGCCGAGCTACAAACATACATACATACATATGTACATATCTTTTGTTCATTAACATATTACTATTATCGTGCATATGTTTGAGGCTATTGTTGTTGTTGCGAGTGTTATACTCTGACATGCGTTGTTTCTTGCCATTGTTATTGTTGTTTTGTGAAGTTGGTACTTTCTTCAGTTATTGATCTGTGACGGTACGTACATACATACTTACATACACTAACACAACAACCAAGCGAGTATGATCCTTTTCTTAAACGAATGTACGAGTTTGCTCTCCCACTAAATGCCGAAGGTTTGAGCGCAGGATTTCGGTGTTTCACTAAACACACTCACATGCACACTCGTACAAAGGCATTCTGCATAAAAGCAATTGTGTGCATATCTTTTCATTGGCGAAAATCAGAAAGATATGCTCGACCTTTTTTGTGTGCTGCTGTTGCTGCTCAATGTAAAAAATCCCCTGAATACTACAATAACGACCTAACGGAAAATCTACCTGAGCCTATCCAACCATACCCGTGGTTGACTGAGCGAGTGTTGTTGTTGATGTGAAAGAGTGTAAAGTCGTTGATTTATGTACGATTTCCATCGGCACTTTTCGGTCTCTTCTTTAACAGCATCCTTCGTTCACCTTTAACCGTCGTCTCAATAGCCTAACCTGCCATGAGTAGTGAATTGAAATTGCGGAGTAAGTATTTCTTTCAAATACATACACAAATGAATGCGTACGAAATGCAAGTTGCTGAGGCATCTTCTTTCTCTTCCTTATTCCACAAATGATCATCGATCGTCGCAACGCATCGCCGTAAATTCTACCTGCCTGAT
Organism: Anastrepha fraterculus; assembly: GCA_037575425.1. Classification (NCBI taxonomy): domain Eukaryota; kingdom Metazoa; phylum Arthropoda; class Insecta; order Diptera; family Tephritidae; genus Anastrepha; species Anastrepha fraterculus. The sequence goes on from JAYXIM010030391.1 coordinate 78,670, forward strand.
ATGCCGCTGTGCACCGTTTCGAAACAGGTTTTTGTACTCTGGGGTTAAATAATGAAAGATTTTGAACTGGAAAAAATAATCACTTCGCTGAAAAACACATGGGGAGCAGCACAACGCTCATGGACGTGTATAAATATCATCGGATGCGCACAGAAATGCCAAAATAAAGGAACAGATATTCAAAATAATATATAAAAAAAAAAACACCTGAAAGCATACCCCAAAAGTAAACGCAGATAATAATCGATTGCATTACGCCTAACCTGATATTTAGTATGTGTGGCTTTGCTTCGTGCAGCGATCGATCGGTGTTGGGACAAGCAGCGCGCACAAAAACAAATCCCGTGGTGTATCTGATTGGGATGTGCACTGCACTCAGTGAGTTGAGCAGTAGCTGTGTTTGCAATGATCATCGATTCGCCGCCGATCATAGCCAATGCGTGGAGTTGTGGGCACAGTGTGAACCGTTGTTGAGATAATGGATAAATTTTTATAGGTACCAAAGGCTCTGAGTTTCGGCATAAGGAAAATACGTATTTATGTAGCGTTAAAGCCCAGCTAATCTAGACTTGATTTCCTTGACTTAAGTTGAAAGATTGCCAACGATTTCTCAGCACATCAACATTTGCGTTGACATTGGATTTTTTTAATTTGAACTTTTTCCAAATGCCAATAATGCCGCATCGATGGCATGGATGGACTTCAAGTGATCCAAATATTTTTAACATTATCGTAAATTCTTCTAAAAAATGGTTTATTTGCAGACTTGAATATCATAAAATAAGAAGTAAACTGAAACATTTTTCATAAACATTTCACAATTTCGAGATTCGATTGAGTATAGAGTTATTTCACATTAGTTCATTGGCATTTTATTTCTATTTATTTAAATATAAAAGGTTTTCCAATAAAAGGAGTTATTTTGATATTCAAAGAACGGTTTCGTTGCTTGAGTGGCACTTAGCGCCATCTTGTTGAAAATAAAAGTTGTCCAGCTCAATACCATCCAATTTCGGCCATAAAAAATCGTTAATCATCTCTCGATAGCGCAATCCATTCACCGTAACTGTTGCTCCAGCTTCATTTTCGAAAAAGTAAGGTCCAATGACTCTGCCGGCCCATAAACCGCACCAAACAGTCACACGTTGAGGATAGAGAGGCTTTTCAACAATAACTCTTGGATTTTCTGAGTCCCAGATCCGACAATTTTGCTTGTTGACGAAGCCACCGAGGTGGAAATGGTCTTCATCACTCAAGATGATTTTTCGATGAAATGATCCGGAGCATTTTCATGCATTTCAACGACCCAATCAGCAAAGACATGACGTTGTTGATGATCGGCCGGCTTGAGTTCTTGCGTTAACTGGACATTATAAGCCTTAATACCCAAATCTTTTTAGCAAAGTGCAGTGTAATGACTTTTGCGGCATGATTAATTCCAAAGAACGACGAGGAATACACAAAGCTGGGTTTTCTTCAACACTTTCGGCTACTACAGCAATATTTTCGGCTGTTCTTGAGCGACGTGCACGGGTTTTATTCTTCACATCACTAACTTGTCCCAACAGCTCGAATTTTTTCACCAATTTCTGTATTGCAATCCGAAAAGGTGCTTCACGATGACCCAAAAATGTTCGAGTTTTAGAACCGTCCCTGCCAATTTTTCACCATTTTTTTTGTGAATTTTAATATTTTGAATGCCTTGTTTAAATGTGCATAGTTCCATTTTTATTAATGGCGACGTTTCTACTTGTCAAATCTCAAAAAATGACAGCTTCAAAAGTGACATCTACCGAAATAGCGGGCTATTCAAAATAACACCTGTTATTGGAAAACCCTTTACTTAAAAAAAATTCAGAAAATATATTAATGTTTAAGAAAATATATTTTTTTGTCACCCCCTGAGACTTTTCAAAAAATTCTGCAAGCTTAGTAATGGGATTCCATAACTTTTTGAGTTATGTTCGAGTACGCGTTATGTTATGACCACTACCTCCTCGCCGGGGTGAGAACCGACCTTTTCAGATGCATTTAAAATATGCATAGCGACATCAAAATCGTGGCAGGCCGGAGCTGCTACTCTGGGTTGTTATAGTCAAAGAGCTGCTGGAGGAGCTTGAGAGAAGTGAATAGGTGTGATTGCCTATGCGGATGACGTGGCATTTGTTGTAAGGGAAAAGTTTTTGGATGGTCTTTACGTACTGATGCAGAGTTAGGTTAGGTGAGGTATGTCTGGCTGATCTGAATAGATCTTACATAGACTGCCAGGGTCCGTAGTGTTACCAGTGCTATTGGAGGAGTCATGATAAGCATAGTTCGTGATATTTGTCTCTGCGAGATTTAATAAACAGTTTAAACTTTTGTCAGCAATATCCTTCAGCGATGAAAAGTATACCGATCCCAGGCAGTTATAACGAGCTCGGCTTAGAGCAGGGTAGTGGCAAAGGAGGAGTTCTAATGTACTCCTTTCTTCTTCCCATAAATTACAAGCGTCGTTCTGGACCATTCCCAATTTATTATTATTGCGATCCTGTGGGAGATCGAGGCTTCCCATATAGACTGTGTTTCTTTGTTTTGTCTTCAAAACTGAGAGTGTTCTTTTTGCATTACGACTTTTGGATTCCTTTTGCGATTGGTATGGAAGGTCCCAGTGGTATGAATTTTAAAACTAAGTAATCGATTGCTCAGTCCGACTCTAAGTACTCGCATTATACTATTGTAGTTGCCCATAAATATTGAATGACCCTTCTCATAATCACAGAATCCACTGCAGATAAGGAAGACATCTCATGAGTTCTTCTTCTTAAGTGGGGCGATAACCGTTTACACGATTTTAGCCGAGTTTAACAAAGCGCGCCAGTCGTTTCTTTCTCGTGGTAACCGGCGCCAGTTGGACACACCAAGTGAAGCCAAGTCCTTCTCCTCCTGATCTTTCCAACGCAAAGGAGGCCTTCCTCTTCCTCTACTACCACCTGCTGGTACCGCATCAAATACTTTTAGAGCCGGAGCGTTTGTATCCATTCGGACGACATGACCCAGCCAACGTGCAAAGGTCCAAAAATCTTACGCAGAATCTTTCTTTCAAACACTCCAAGCGTCGCTTCATCGGATGTTGTCATCGACCAAGTTTCAGCGCCATATGATAGAACGGGCAAGATGAGAGTCCTATAAAGTGTTAGTTTAGTTCCAGAGGGACCTTACAACCTAGCCTACTTAGTCCAAAGTAACACTTATTGTCAGGAAAGATTCTACGTTGGATTTCAAGGCTGACATTGTTATCGGTGTTAATGCTGGTTCCTAAATAAACGAAGTCTTTTACAACCTCGAAATTATAACTGTCTACAGTGACGTGGGTGCCGATACGCGAGTGTGCCGACTGTTTGTTTGAAGACAGGAGGTACTTCGTTTTGTCCTCCTTCACCACCAGACCCATTAGCTTTGCCTCCATATCCAGTTTGAAGAACCTCATAAAATTTAATTTCGTACATATTTTTCTTTGATTTTCTTAATTGCCGAAAGCTTAGTCACCCTCGATGAAGCATCATAGATTTATCTAACGTTCTCTATTCCAGGTTTATATGCCGTTCGAAATGAATTATTTGCAAGCTTCAGAAGTGCGGAAATCTTAGATAGTCTGACATTATTTGGTACGGATTCACAATTTAAGCAACGCAATAGTTGTTCAAACCTTCGCCCGCTCATAGATGCCCTGAAAATTGAACGAATTTTAAGTTTCCTCATTTGAGACTGCAACAAACAAAGACCAAACAATATCTCCATTTCCTACAGGTTTGTTTCTTTGAAACTCTGTATCCGGTAATTGATAGTGACAGCAAATTTTTCCTATATTAATTTGTGCAACTAACAATTAAATGCAGAATTCGTACAACAAACTTTATCGAAAATCTCTTTCGGAGTTTTACAGTTTTTCTTATCATCAACTAGACCCATTGAAGACTAATCAAAATGAATGTCTTGTATTTGTGCAATATCTTCATTCCACAAGGTGTAGTAGTTGTCTCATCTGACCCATTTGAAATATTGGGTTGGGGAATAAGTGGGCAGCGTTTTACCGAAGACTTTTATTTTAACAAAACACAATAATTATATCAATAAGTTTAGCAATTATATCTTCACGATTGCTGTTAACAACCTCTTCCACCTTTCGATCAATTTGTTGATACAGCTACGCCACAAATCGCCAGGTCTGATGTCAAAGAAGTTGTTGAGTAATTTTTAAGAACATCTTTGTAATCCAAGTTAACGCCCTTATGGTTTGACAGGGAGCAGAAAAAATGGTAATCGATTGGTGCAAGGTCCGGCAAATACGGCAGATGTTGAAGGACCTCCCATTCGAGCTCCTATAGTGCGGATTGGACGACTTGTGCAACATGGGGCCTGGCGTTGTCGTGAAGGAGTAAGTTTTGACCATGTCAGTCAGGCCTTTTCAGTCAAATAGCCGGCTAGCCTCATTCACGCGGTGTAGCTGGGCAATGTGGAGCTCCTTTTCGACTGCGGCTTTCTTTTCGAGCATTTCCCAGTGCACCATGCCCTCCGAGTCCCACCAAACACATATCATGCTCTTCTTTGGATGAAGATACTGCTCGACTCTGGGCTTTAGCGTTTCTCCTAGACCCAGTCACTCCTTTCTCTGCTTCATATAGATGTACGAGTACAGACACCATTTCTTATCTACCGTGACGATTCGGTACAAACAGCGCTCTTTATGACCGCGTGTTGCTCGATGGCGGACGAGATGCTGAGACGCAGTTTGAAGGCGACTTTTTTTTTTTTTTCAACGTTGTTCCTGAGGCACCCAGGCTTGCAATTTTTCGGTAAATGCGATTGAATGGAAGTTGAAGCAATTCGAGACGTTCTTCATCGAATTCAGAAAGCCTTCCGCCTTCCGGGACGACAAAGTAGCAAGTTCTGAAGTTTGCAAACCATTTCCGTGCTCTAGACACCTCGCCTATGACACCTTCTCCATACACATCGCAAATGACTCGGGCTGCTTCGGCAGTTTTTTGAGCAAAAAATCTTGATGTTTTTTCCAGGGTATTCCATTTTTAGGCCTTAAAACTAATAAAAATTAAATAACTCAGGAATACAATTAACATACATAGGTTTGTAAGGCCAAAGGAGTTCTATCGAATGAATACTTACCCTTTGCTAAACAGCAAACAAATCGTTGTAAAATAAAGGAAAATAAAAAAACGCTATGAACTTATTCCTCAAGAATTGAAGAGAACAGTCGCAAGGCGAGGTCCTGCTTTTTTTCTATTTTGTTTTTCGTTTTTCCCAAATTACGTGAGCATGGACTGGAAACCAATTGGTGTGCTGTAATTTCTACGAAACCATCGATATGTTGAAGACGCAGACTGGCGTCCAATGTCATATGATTTCACCCATCTGGATCTATTTTTTGTGGAGCTATTCGACTTCATTGGTTACCAATTCTCGAAGAGGTAGCGGAAAACTGGAATGACTACTGAATGACGCACTTATTTGGTAGACATAAGCCCGCAATCACCATTCTATCATTAGTTTCATCAAACTGGTAATCAGTTTGAACCCGAAAGTCTTTATTAAGCATACAATACCCGTAAGCTCTCGTGAAACCCGTATTCAAATTTCAGCTAAATTCTTAATTTGAAACAGTTTTCCAAAGCACTTCTACTCGACAGAAACACTTAGCTGCTCGAAGTGAAGCAGCAGACCAGTTTTCGGATATCTATTCTTGAATTTCCCTCATTGCCACAATCGCTGCCGGAGCGAATCCAATCGGCACATTAAAGTGTGTGTGGGTGTATTTCAGTGCGAAAATGTCATAAAACTATCGGAATCTGCGAATGACGTGCAATGTGATTGACATACATTGTCACCCATTGCGACACCCAAATCCCAAAGAGATTTCTAGCAGAGATTTTGATCGTCGCACTCTGAAAGCAAAGCCCAATAAAAAGTAGAAAAGAACAAAGTGTGCAGCGGTACGCATGCGCAGAGCAGCTCAAAGCGATTTCTACTTAGTTGTTGTTGCGTAAAAAGGTGTAAACTCGGTTGATTGCAATCAAAGAAAAGTGAAACCTGTGCACAGCCACAAGCTTGTCAGACTCATCAGTTTAGTTATTGCGCGTCTATTGGAAACGAATATTTGCGGCTGCACGCGTATGTGGGTGCGTTCGTATGCAGGTGGGTGCTGCCATATTGACATAGGGCGCGGAACTTATGGTAGTCGCAAAAACAGAGGTGCTTATGCGCGCCAACGCAACTTATCGAAAGTGAATAGGCAGACAAGTAGTGATGCGCTCGTATGTGCGATAATAAATGTGTGTACGAGTGTACATATGGACATATTTTAGATGAGGAATTCATATGGACCCCGTAGGAAAAATCAGTTTTAACGGGTTGTAATTAAACATCTGCAATACTTTGAATTATTTGTGGTTTTAGTGCACTTTGCTCTGCACATTGCGCTGGCATTGAGGAAGTAAATAAATTAATGCATCATCTTTTTTTTAAATAAGTCGTAAAAACACACCCGTTACAATATTCTCGAAAATGGATTCACAGCAGCAGCATTGCCAGGGACCCATTGTAGTGACGGCTACATGCCAAAAATAACCAGGTAATATCATATATTTTGAATTTTAAAAATATCGACAGAAAACCTGCTTCTTTAAGAAACTCTATTTTTTTTATAACTAAATAATGCAAAATGTGAAGACTGCTTTTAGCAAAAATTTAAATCTTATATTATATTATACCACTATTAATTCGTATGCTTACGATTTCTTCTCATTTACTCTTCGTTAAAAAATTTATTTATTTTATTTATTTATTTATCAATAAACAGACATGAAACAGTTCACATGAAATGCTTTGAGCAAATCGACACGAATGGCACACAACGTTCGTTAAAAACGAACTTTGAGATCATTGATACAAATGGAATTCAAATAAAAAACATACTTAGGCCTACCATAAGTTCTGTTGCAAGTTAAGTCCGTTATAGGTATGAAATTGTTGAAGTTAGTTTTATTTAAGTTCTTCTCCACCTGATCTTCCTAGATGTCTTCTTCTTCGTCTGCTATCACCAGCTGGTACCGCATCGAATACTTTCAGAGCCAGCCAACGTAGCCGCTGGATCTTTATTCGCTGTGCTATGTCTATGTCGCCGTAAAGCTCATACAACCAGTGCGCCGCCTGTTTTGCGGCTGGCATGATCTTTTCCAGCATCAGGTTGTAGTGGTTGTGCACTATGGGCCATACTCAGGCTTATTGCCACAAGGGAAACCTGGCACGATATTTCCTAAAAACCAGTGAGAACTGATTAAAAACTTTAGAACATCCCTGATTTCCACAAGCTTTCCCGGATTTTGCGTTTTTTTGCCATATAAAAAAAATGTCTGTCAAAAAAGGACCGGGAATTGTTCAATAAAACGCAAAATAATTGTTTAATCATCAAACATCACAAATGCCAACGATTAGTCCAGTCAACAAAGCACATTTTAAACGCATTTGAAGAGATCTTCCTCAGCTCCTTCAGCGAATTCTCCTTAATGGTCTCTATCGACTCAAAGCGGCGTCCGCTGAGTGGCAATTTAAGTTTTGAGAAAAGGAAAAAGTCACAGGGGACTAAATCCGCTGAATACGGTGGTTGTTCAATGGTATTTGTCGAGTGTTTTGTCAAAAAAGTGTTCACAATATGACCCTTGGGAGACGGTGCAAGATCCATGAGTTTTCTTTCCACAATTTAAACTGTTTGCTACGCACATTCTTTCTCTCTCTCTTTCAAACGTCGCATAACTTCCAAATAATATTATTTTTTTACAAATTCCGAGTGCACAACTCCATGAAAGTAGAAAAGAAAACGAGTAGCACGATTTTCACTTTTTTATCAACTTTGGCGTGGTTTTTTGGGTTTCGGCTCATGTGGATAGCGCGATTCAGCCGCCTGTTGACTGGTTTGCATCTCAAACTCATATACCCACGTCTCATCAATTCACTTGCTCAAGCATGTCTTCAACCACCTTCTTCCGATGAATTTTTTCAAAGAAATTCAACTCTCTTGGAACGAGTGGAGCACCTGCGCGTCTCATGCCCATTTGATGGTGTAAAATGTTGCGAAATGATTCGCGAGACACGCTACGGTCACGAGCAACCTCCCTCAAACTTAAATGATGGTTTTCCAACACCATTTCCATGACTTTGTCGACGTTTTCATCCGTTGACGTTGATGGACGACCAAATCAGCGCAAATCTTCAACGACTTCTCGGCCAAAAGCTGTATACCTCTTGCAGACCCGAGTTTTCGATAAAGCACCCTCGCCATAGACTTTCTGCAACATTTTCAATGATTCGGCACACGAAATCCGGTTCAAAACACAAAATTTAGTACAAATTATTTGTTCGATACTTTTAGCCATAGTGAAAGTCGCAGGACACAGCCGCGGTTGACTGATATAAATAAATGCCAAAAACAAGCTAATTGACCGATTAGGCTCAAACTCTGTGAGACTATAGAGGGCAGTTGTACCAACGTTCCAGCAAAAAATGTTTAGACAAATGTATGCGTAACGCGTGCTTTTTAAATGAACAATTGCCGGTATTTTTTTTGAAGTAATGTATGATATTTTACGGCGGCCGCCGTAGCCGAATGGGTTGGTGCGTGATCACCATTCGGGATTCACAGAGAGAACGTAGGTTCGAATCTCGATGAAACACCAAAATTAAGAAAAAAAAAATTCTAATAGCGGTCGCCCCTCGGCAGATAATGGCAAACCTCCGAGTGTATTTCTGCCATGAAAAAGCTCCTCATAAAAAATATCTGCCGTTCGGAGTCGGCTTCAAACTGTAGGTCCCTCCATTTGTGGAACAACATCAAGACGCACACCACAAATAGGAGGAGGAGCTCGGCCAAACACCCAAAATGGGTGTACGCGCCAATTATATATATATGTATATATATGTATATGATATTTGTTGTAGAACGAGCTGTATTTCAGTACAAAAAAAGTTAATGAGAATTTTAAAAAATCATAAGAAAAGTAGTCAAATCTTGTCCAAGAATTGCGTTTCTATTATATTGGCCATGGGTGTACATTTGTTTAGTAGGGGAGCTTATCTTATTATGAAAAGTTCTTCACCTTGCCCTCAAAGTCAAATTGGCAAGTTGCAAACCTTTTTCGCAATCGCAACTATGATAGAACTCGTAGATATAAAAAACTAGAACAGGTACCCACTAGTCATGGTTCACAATTTACCAACAACAGGAGTACTACTTCCTAAGTGTCTAATCGATTTTCCTGCAGGGCCATAAGCGCAAATTGAATTCACTCTCAGCACAACAACCTCCAGCCAGCAGCCAGCAGCTGTCCGACGCACAGTCCGTTAGTCACCACAATCAAGTGTAGCTGCTATTTTTAAATATTTTTATTGTTGTTGTGGCAATTGCTGTGATGTGAAGAAAAATTTGCATACGATGACGGTTGTTCGTAAGCTTTTGTCGCGTACACTTAAACCATAAAATGCGCGCTGTCAAGCGTCTAACCGGTCGTGACAGCTGTTAATGCACAACGACTGCAGCAACAACAATAGCAGCTGTGGCGACTGAACGAACGAACCAAATATGAAATCAAGAACAACTTTGAGCAACAAGTTGACGACCACAATAAGCCGCAGCAGCGTCGGCGGCACTGGCAGCGGTGACAATAGTAACAACAGCAGCAAAATCGAAAGCGCAACTAAACCAACTAACCAGCCAACCCATCAATCGCCCATCTCTGGGGCGGCATGCGAACGCGCTAACAACTGCATCCAACCAGCCAACCAACCGGCCAGCCAGCCAGCCAGCCAGCCAGCCAGCAAAGTAACTTACCGATGTAAAAATCCATTTTTATGTGTAAATGCAGCTATAAAATGAAAATTACAACAAAAGCAACAGCGACAGCGACGACATCAACAATAGCGACAGCAGTGCCGTAAAACGAGCAATGAATGAATGAAGCAACAACAAATGTTTTGCAAAAAATCCTAACAAAAATGCAAGAACAACAGCAAAAGTGGGCACAAATAAGTTGACCGCCCGTTTTCCCGTTTGCCTGCATGTACGTCTGGCTGTTAGCGTGTGTGTGTATGTTAGCAGATTTTGTAAATTTGTTGGTCATCCGCCACGGTTGCTTGACCAGTGTCGGCCACTGGCTAGGGCCACTCACTCGCTCGTTTGCCTCATAAAACGGTAATAAAACTGATTGGCAATGTTAGGGGCGTCATAGCGCAGGAGCCAGCTGATGATGCCGATCGACAGACATTCAAACTTTATTGTACTCGTACAGCTGCATATGTTTGGGGTTTCAGAGCTTCATCTTTTGGTGATCATTGCAATCACATACACAGTTACATACATATGTACGTACATGTGTATGTGCCTATGCATAGATGTGCGTGTCCATGGGTGCATAAACGCTTTGTTGCAGAGCTAATCTAAAAGTGAAATTAGTTGCTTTTTATCGAAAATATTTTGTTTATAATTTTTCAAAATCTTGTAGGAAACATAAACTGGTTTAAAGTAGTAAAAAAACAAAAAAAGAAGTGTTTATGTAAATAAATAAATTTTTTCGAACGCTCAAATAAACTTAATTCCGATATTTTAACGCTTCTTCTTCTTAATTGGCGCGATAACCGCTTACGCGATTTTGGCCGAGCTTAACAAAGCGCGCCAGTCGTTTCTTTCTCGTGCTAACCGGCGCCAATTGGACACACCAAGTGAAGCCAAGTCCTTCTCCACCTGATCTTTCCAACGCAGAGGAGGCCTTCCTCTTCCTCTGCTCCCACCAGCTGGTACCAACGAAGCCGCTGGATCTTTATTCGCTGCGCTATGTCTATGTCTAACGTTGCCATAGAGTTAATTCATTTGCAGGTATCGAAGGTTAGTGGCAAGGCAAGCGTGTGAAAAAGTATTTTATACGAAAAAGTTACCGACTCTGAGGTCCACTTTGGGCTCATAGTACCAAATGCAAAGAAATGCAGTGGCACTTAAGCTCAAACAGCACCCCAAATTGACTATACTCGGCGCAAGAGGTTAGTGGCCAGTACATTTTCACCAATTTTCAATATTCGTCATTACTTCAGACTTCAAAATAATTAATAAAATATTGAGTTGGCAACTAAGTAATTGCGGATTTCACTCAGTTGAATTATCAGGTTTGCAGACGTAGTACAAATGTAAAACACATTTTGTTATTTGATAGTTGGCAATTCAGCTGTCAATCAGTAAAAAACGTTTTTTGATCGGATGCGTAGTTTTCGTTTGGCGTTCGTTGAAAAATGGAAATTCAGAAGGAACATTTTCGTCATGTTTTGATTTTTTATTTCCGCAAAGGGAAAACCGCATCGCAAGCTCATAAAAAGTGATGTGCTGTTTATGGTGACGAAGCCTTAAAAGAAGGGCAGTGTCAAAATTGGTTTGCCAAATTTCATTCTGGTGATTTTTCACTCAAAGATGAAACACGCTCAGTTGAAGTTGATGACGCCTTAATCAAAGCAAAAATCGATTCGGATCGTCACAGTACAACACGTGAGATTGCAGAGAAGCTTTATGCATCACTTACATGCATTGTAAATCACTTAAAACCACTTGGCTATGTTCAAAAACTTGATACATGGGTGCCTCTCGAACCGAAAGAAAAGCATTTAACACAACGCATTAAGAGCTGCGATCTCCTAAGAAGCGTAATGAAAATGATCCATTTTTAAAACGACTGATAACTGGCGATGAGAAATGGGTTGTTTACAACAATAGCAAGCGGAAAAGATCGTGGGGAAGACCAAGTGAACGAACTCAAACAACATTAAAAGCTGATATTCATCAAGAGGAGGTTTTGTTATCAGTTTGGCGGCTTTACATAGAAATTGGATACTTCGAGCTCTTACCACCCAACCGAACGATTAATTCTGATGTCTACATTGAAAAACTAACGAAATTAAACAATGCAGTGGAAGAAAAGCGGCCGGAATTGACAAATCGAAAAAGTATTGCATTCCATCATGACAATACAAGGCCACACACATCTTTGGCCACTCGGCAAAAATTATTGGAGCTCGGTTGGGATGTTTTCACACATGCACCATATAGTCCTGACCTGTCCCCATCTGATGACTTTTTGTTTTGATCTTTACAAAACTCTTTGAATGGTAAAAATTTCCTTAATGATGATGATGTCGAATCGTACCTGATTCAGGTTTTTGCTAATAAAAACCAGAAGTTTTATGAACGTGGGATTAGGATGCTGCCTGAAAGATGGCAAACGGTCATTGATCAAAATGGGCAATACATTACAGAATAAAGTTATTTAGTTCCATGAAAAAATGTCTTTGATTTTCTAAAAAAATCCGCAATTACACTTACTTGCCAACCAAATAATTCATAAATATGCATACTCAAATCGTTTCTCCATTTCTTTGCTGTGGCTTTTCTATTCAAGGGTGAGAGTTTACCATCCGAGGCTAAATTGTGAGCGTAACTTTGGCTGCCTCGTCATCGGGGATTCGGCAGCAGAATTCTGTCCGCACATTGCACAGGTATTTTTACACTCGTCCAATTAGTCGCTGTTCAGACTCAGGATGGAGGGAATAAGAGCCAATTTACACTACGACTGTTCATCCTGGCTTTTTTGCACATTTTCTTTTAAGGAAGTCTTCGGCAATCTTCGCGACTTTTTGTTTGTTGCTTGCGTGTTTTTGACGTTTAAGTGGACAATTTTCTTTGGTCATTCATTCGTTGAAGCGCGAGCCCAAAATGCCCTTCAATAAAAATAGGAAAATGTGAGTACGATGAAAGCGAAATGTCAAAAAAAAACCCTGCATTTCCCTGACCGTGCGTGCATGCCTACCCCGTTGACTTCCCTACACTTCACCAAGCTCGACACGCATGACTTTCCAGCCAGGATGAAGTTATCGTGTAAATTATTCCAAATATTTATTCGATTTAAAAAATAGCCAATTAATATTTCTTTCGCGGCCGCCCTAGCTGAATGGATAGTGCGTGACCACCGTTCGGGAGTGCGGAAAAAGTTTTTCTAATAGCGGTCGCTCCTCGGCAGGCAATGGCAAACCTCCGAGTGTATTTCTGCCATGAAAAAGCTCCTTATAAAACGCCATGTGCCGTTCGGGGTCGGTTTAAAACTGCAGACCCCTTCGTTTGTAGAACAACGGCAAGACGCATGCCGCAGGAGAAGGAGCTCGGTCAAGCCCCTAACCGAAGTTTACGCGCCAATTATTCATTAAATTTTTTATTTTAATATTTCTTCCGGTGTAGCATTACTGGCGCATCTTATAAAGAATTCAACGCAATCGCGAGAAAAAGAGTTTCGAATCTAGTCATCCATGGTTCAGAGGGCAACGAAGTAACATGGGGACAGGGTGGGCGTCGATTTTTTCTTATATCACCAACACAATGCCAGTTTTATCGTACACAAATTGTCGTCACATCCCATGTGACGTTCGCAAATCAATCCACTGCTTCCAATCGGCTGAGAGCCGGTTAACGGTTCACGGTTGGTCACACCTGCTGACTTCTCTCCACCACCATGTTTTCACTTATATGTACCCTATGATCAAAAACTACCGGGAAGGTGATTTTGACTGTTTTCCGCGATTGCCAAGGCGTAGTGCACCGTGAGAACCTTCCATCGGGCTAGACAGTCAATAAAGAATATTATTTATCCGTTTTGAAGCGTTTGCGAGATGCTGTACAGCCGGAAATGTGGTCAAACAATGCTTGCATTTTGCATGATGATAACGCGCCATCGCACCGCGCCCAAATTGTGCTGGATTATTTGACTAAACACCAAGTAAATATCATCGTGCAAGCACCGTATTCACCTGATATGGCCCCGTGCGACTTCTTTTTGTATCCCATGTTGAAGTTACCACTTCGTGGAAGGAGATTTCAGTCGATAGAGGAGATCAAAGAGAATGCGACGGAGGAGCTGAAGGCCATCCCTTCGTCGGCCTTCCAGGGGTGCATGGAGGACTGGATTAAACGTTAGCTGATGTGTATTGCTTCAGACGGGTCATATTTTGAAGGAGATAAAATAAATTTGCCTGTAATTTAATTCTGTTTCGTTTTATTTAATCATTCGCGGTACTTTTTGAACATAGGGTATGGCTTTTGTTGTAGTATGAACTGTATGTTAAAAAAAAAAATGGCTCTCGCTGCAATCAATGTGAAAACAGGTGCATAATTTGCTCTAAGCAGCAGGGCATCGCTTGCCGGGTATTTACTAGTATTTATATTATAATTTTATAGTGCAAATACAATAACAACAATTGATTGAAAATCAGTTTCGTGTATTAGGTTTGATTGTAAAAAGCTATTATTGTAATAATTTTTACAAAGTGTGCAGCAAAGTTTCTCTACTAAAGAAGTGCTCAGATGCCTGTTTTAATTGGCATAAAATTCAGTTTAGTTCTAGTTACTTTTTGTCTGATATTTTCACTCCGCTATGATGAGTCAGCTCATTTTGTGTGCATCCGATTTTTTTACAGAACTCATTTCAGTTCACTTTGCTTCACTTCCTTCACCAATTATGTGCTCTTTTTTCACGTTGCGTGACGCTTGAAAATAAAATTAAGTTTTTTTTTAAATTTCCAAATAAAATTCTCGCAAATTCCTTCAACATATAATTGCTACTGATATTTACATAATTTTCGGCTAAAATCTTTGCGCTTCCATAATTTGGCGGCCCTTATTTTTCTCATTTCTACCAACTCCACAATTTACGCATTCCTTAACTGCCACTTATGCGTATTTTAGTTAAAGTGTGTTGGTGTAGACTTCTTTCCAATCGTAAAGAAAAAAAAAAAAACGTATGCAAAGTCAAATAAATTTCGAGAACTCAAAATGCAGTGGGCGGGTACGCTAATGTAAATACTATAATTTTTAACCATTTATTTTTTATGTGTTTTACCTTTTTCTGGTATTGATTTCAAACAAGACTGCAGGGATGAAAGGAATTTTTATGAGCTCTGCACAATAGGGACGTTAGGGACATGGGCATTTGTGTCCGTTCACATGCGTACATATACGTGTATAGTACAGTGGGACCTCGGCTGACGAGCACAATTCGTTGCAGCATCTTCTCCGTTATGTGAAATCTTAGTTAGGTAAAATCAGTATTCCGATTAAAGCAGTGTAAGAAAAATTGTGCATTCCGGGTTGGGAAAAGTGAGCACCAAAATATTTCGATATCAACTTTTATTGAAAGTGATACAACATAGTTATACCCCTTTGATCAAAAAGTTCCCGGAATATAATATATTCCGAAAATCCAAAATACAAGTTTATGGTATTCTTTAAAAGAGCTGACATCGCCTTCAAAAAAGTACTCCCCATCAACTGCGACGCACTTATGCCAGCGTTTGATCCAGCTCTCAACACATTTCTGGAACTCTATTTTCGGTATAGCGATCAGAGCAGTCTCACGTTCCCAGTAGTGGTTTTTTTTACTCACAAACAGAAGAAAGTCGCAGGGAGCCATATCAGTTGAATTCGAAGGCTGTTAGATGGTATTCATTTCGTTCACGCTTTATGTTAACCCATAAATCCTTTCTTTTTTGGCGAATTGCTTCCGGTAAACGTCTCATAACGCACAAATAATAGTTGTTATTAACTGCCTGACCTTCTGGTAAAAATTCGTGGCATGCAATATGGTTGCAGTCCATAAAAACAGGGAACTTCGCTTTCTTTTTTGACTGAAAAGAGGGTGGGTTTTGGTGTTGGTTTATTCGGAGCTCTCCGGTGACTCGTCTGATGTCTGGATTGCATGCCGTACTCATAAATGCAGGTTTCGTGTTCGGATAGAACCTTGGAAATCATGGTTTAGGCGATATCAACGCGGCCCCTTTTTTGCATGAAATTCAAGTTCTTTTAGACCAATTTCGCGTGCAACAACACGACGAAAACCTAAATCTTGAACTACAATATCCTGAGCGAATCCATAAGCAATGTTTAAGTCCTCTAACAGGTCTATGATGGTTAATTTGCGGTTATTTACCAGCTTTCTTTTACTTTATTGATGTTTTCATTAGTTTAAGATATCGGTGGCCTGCCACTAGATTCCTCATCCTCGATGGCCTCACAATATCTTCTGAAACGTTCATGCTACTAGTAAACGGTTCCTATCTTTAGAGTATCATTACCGAAACAGTCTACCAAGATTTCTAAAGTTTGAAATCATTTTTATCGCGAAATTTAATACCAGTGATAAAACGTGCATTTCAAGCAATGGCGGTACAATTTTTATTGGAATGTTAATCACGAATGTGGCAACCTAAAAGAAGACAGAACTCAAATCAGTTGACTTAGAGGGTCGCCTGGTGGTTGTTCCCGAACCTTTTTGATCACGGCGCTACATAACTACATATGAACATATTTAAGGAAGTTTACATACATATGCAGGTCGACATGGAGCTGCAAGGCAATTGCTTACGCGGATGACGTGGCACTTATCGTTAGACGGAAAATTGAAATTTAAAAACTCGAGTCAAGAAGCAGCGAGAGATTTGGTAACTGCTAAAACACTCCGGCTAAAGTAAAAGGGTACCTGGCATCAAACTATGGGTCATCTGCACATGATCGCGATATGGTCCACCAATTCCATGTCGTTTCTGCGGCCAATCGCAGGAGACCTTAGTGCAGATTCTCCTTGAATGCAACGCTTTAGCGCGGAGAAGGCCAACTGCAGCCAGAAGAAAGATTGATAATGGGCCAAAAAAGTATGGAGTTGCTGGTGGGATTCCTCAGGGATCGGTCTTAAAATTCAAACTTCCCGATAAGGTAGAGATCGTAGGATATGCTGATGATATTGCGCTGGTAGCTGTAGACAAGCGGCTAGATCAGCTGGAAGCAAAATCTAACGATAGAGCAGCGAGAGTAGAGTGATGGCTTGGAGCTTGCATCCCAGAGGTCGTGCTTATAAGCGCGCGGAAGTAAAAAAGGATTATGAGGATCACGGTTGGCGGGCACGAAATATTCTCACAGGAGGCGATTAAGTATCTCGGAGTCAGGCTCGACACGACGCTAAGCTTCAAGCATCATCTGGCAGCAGTTAATTGTAAAGCAACGGCTGTCAATGGTGCATTCACAAGAACTCTGCCTAACATAGGTGGCCCGCAAAGAGAGAGGAGACGACTCACATCGACTGTGTTGGACTCTATCGTATTATATGCAGCGCCGATATGGGCTGAGGCTAAACATAACCATTTGTGTGAGGTGGTTCGCACCCACAGACGCAGCGCACTACGTACTGCATGCGCTTATACATGGAATGGTATCAGAGGACGCAATATAAGTTTTTGCTAGAAAGATACCAGTGGATATCCATACGATGGAGTTATATCGCCTATTTGGAGTAAAATGAGTGAAACCGATGGTAGCAGAAAAGGCCGTAGAAAGAACGTGATCGATGGTCGAATGACAAAGAAGATGGGATGAGTCAACCACAGGCCGGTGGACTTAGAAACTCATACAAAGAACTCGATCGATGGTCGAATGACAAAGAAGATGGGATGAGTCTACCACAGGCCAGTGGACTTACAAACTCATACCAAATCTTGAAGGGTGGATGAATACGAAGCATGGCGATATTGACTACTACCTAACTCAGATACTCATCGTACACGGCTGTTTACTTGAATATCTACACCCTTTCCAGTTGGCCGACAGCCCTTTTTGAGCGAGTTGCTCGAATATAGTCGAGAGCGCAGAACATTTGGCCTTTCACTGCAAACGTTTCAGTGCAGAACGGCGAAGGCATTCGAGCACCCGCCATCCCACACAAGAATTGTGCACACAGAATATGTGCTCGACCATCACTAAATGGGATGCCGCTAAAATGTTCGCGGCTACAGTCGTGACGAGGCTCAACCGCATTGACTGCGAGAGGAAAGCCCAGAAACGACAGCAGCAACAACAGCGGCAGCTTTGAGGAAAACTCAACTCCACAGTTTTGAGGAAAAAAGGAAGAAGGAAAAAGGGAGGGGGAAAAACAAACAAAAAAAAGAGCCTTATAAATAATATAGTTTATAATATAGTCCATTCGCTTATTATTAAGTGTTTGTACCTTTGCTAGCAGGTGGACAGTGGACATTAGCGGTTTTAGACAAACCGACGACAGATACAGACGCTTGAGTCAAACACTCACAACAGTACCAAACTGAACTATTGCACGTTCTCCGATGCTTCATTTCCTCCAAAGCCGTTTGAAAAGGCAGTGCGAGGAGTGAATACTATCGATGGTGTAAAGTCTCCATACGCCCACAGGAGCGGAATCTGGACGCAGGTACTTGGTTGGCTGGTTAGAGTGGTGATTCATTCAGAATCGAACTAGCGCTTCTGCACCATTTTGTTGCCACATCCTCGTTATCATATTGTTTAACAGTTATTTACAGCAAGAATATATCCAGTCTGTGCGGTTTAGGAACCTTACTAGGTTGTTGACGTCTAAGCCAGACAGTTGCTCGAGACTCTCGAACAGCAGTTTGCCCAGGGTTAACATTCTGTCCTTCCATAGGGCAGGGCATTCACAGAGGAAATGGAAGATTGTTTCCTTCTCCTTCGGTTGTTCACAACTATGACAGTATGTGTTGTGAGGGATGCCCATTTTGGCGGTTTGTTTTCCGATAGACCAGAAGCCAGTTATGACTGCCGTTAGTCTACAGGCATACCGTCGTTTCATGTTTATAAATGTCGACGATTGCTTGAGGTTGTAGGAGGGCCATAACGTCCTGCTCATTTTGCATTTCGTCTGGTCTCTCCATCTGCAATCTGCGATTCGAAGGTATTTTAGGGAAATTACACTCTTGACCGCACCCAATGGTGTGAATACTGGTACAGCAAGAACGCTATTCATGGCAGATCCCCCTCTTGCCAGTTAATCAGCTTTTTCGTTACCTTCTATGTTCCGGTGTCCCGGGACCCAAATTAAGGTTACTTTATGGTTTTCACTCAAGATGGTGCGACTATTCCTACTTTGCTCCACCACTTTAGAGGTTGTTAGGTACCTAGTTGTGTCAATAGACATAAAAACGCGGCTGTATCTTGAAGATATGTTAACGCGGTCCCAGGGTGGAAAGCAGCTGAGGAAAAGGAATGTTACAGTGTTAGTGGGAGTTAGTGGGAGTATGCCCCGCATACCATTGGCACCTTTGATGATGTTTCTGATATTTTGATGTACACCTTCTGACTAAAAAAAGAAAACAAGAAAAAAGGAACAAGAACCAGAAGAAAGGCACATAGGCTCAATCCAACCCCGGTCTATCCTCAGTTTAATACGGTCGGTTGAGGTACTGTGATGAGTATAGAGCACAAAAGACCATGGGGCGGAAGTGCAAACCTCGAAGTAATCTAATCTAATCAAACTTTTTTTTTGTAATTTTGTTCGTTATGTAAAATGTTCGTTAGTGGCGGTTCCACTGTATATGAAAACAAATGCGCACGCATAGTACAATCAGACACATACATACACACATGACCTGAGAGGTCTTTCAGTTTAACTTTACTTCCAGCCAGTAATTCAAGGTTAACACAAAATTTAGCCACTGTTTAGTAAATGCGAAATTCGCCGCTTGGTTGTGGAGCGAAAGCAGTTCCCAGGTAGAATGTTTGTGTGTGCGAATTGTGCAACGCGATGCGTTTGCGGCAGACAAAGCCTAAGGTGAGGGAACACAGTTCGCGGTGATGCCTTGCCATATGAAAACCAAAGGCGTGGCATAGAACTAAGTAGTCGTATACCTTTGCGACATCGTTTTTCATACGCCTTTGAAGTGCTAACTATTAAAAGGTACTAATATTCAAAAATGGTGGTTTGTTAGATAGAAGTGGAACCCACAACTGTGGCGAATGAAATTCATTTCACTCATTTCACTACATTACGAGCTCTGTTAGAAATTACTTAGAGTTTACCTAGTTTTCATAGGAACTTTGAGGTTGTTCCTCAGCATGTCATCACGATTGCACGGGCGATATTTTTCATTGTCCCTGTTTACAATTTTTGTTTTGTTTATTTGTTCGCTTTCTTTTCGCATTGATGCGTTTCCATATGTTTTACATTTGTGAGTACCATAAAATCTATTTTGTCTGGCATATTTGGAGGAATATTATTCCAAGTAAGTAA
Source organism: Anastrepha fraterculus (assembly GCA_037575425.1). Taxonomy (NCBI): domain Eukaryota; kingdom Metazoa; phylum Arthropoda; class Insecta; order Diptera; family Tephritidae; genus Anastrepha; species Anastrepha fraterculus. The sequence goes on from JAYXIM010030391.1 coordinate 98,844, forward strand.
AAAAGTGGCCGGATGGATTGATGCGTGACTATCATTCGGAAGACGTAGGTTCGAATCGGTGTTAAACGCAAAATGAAGAAACAGTTTTTTCTAATAGCGGTCGCTCCTCGGCTGGCAATGCAAACCTCCTCATAAAAAATATCTGCCGTTCGGAGTCTGCTTGAAACTGTAGATCCCTTCATTTGCGGAACAACATCAAGACGCACACCACAAATAGGAGGAGGAGCTTGGCCAAACACCTAACGCCAATTATTTATTTGTTTGTTTACGTGGCGCTACAACCGTGTGTCGGTTTTGGCCGAGTCCACAACGGCGCGCCAGCTGTTTCTGTCCTGCGCTCGTTGGTGCTAGTTGGAAATCCCGAATGAAGACCTGGTCCTGCAGCACTTGGTCTTTCCAACGGATATGTGGTCTTCCCCTTCCACGCCTTCCTTTTTGGGGTACCGTGTCGTAAATTCGCCTTGCTGGAGCGTCTTCTTTCTTACGGGTGACATATCCAAACCAGCGTAGCCACTGTATTTTTACACGCTTACCTATCTTCATCTCCCTATGCAGCTCATACAACTTGCTGTTCCACCATACGCGGTACTCCTCACTAACGCGGATGAGGCCAAAGATCTTACGTAGAATTTTTCTCTTGAAGGCTTCCACAACTTTTTCATCCGCTGTTGACATCGTCCATGCTTCTGCGCCATACATTAGGACGGGAATGCTGAGCGTTTTGTAGAGTGCCAGTTTAGTCCTTCGAGAGAGGCCTATACTTCTCAGTTGCCTACTGAGAGTAACAACCAAAGTAACACCTGTTGGCAAGAGTTATTTTCCGTTTGATCTCCGGGATGACGTCATATCTGTTATTAATACTGGTCCCAAGGTAGACAAAGTCCTTCACAACATATTGTCCAAGACGCGAAGACTCCCTGTGTGCTGGCAGCAGGTACTTTGTTTTATCCTCATTCAGCGCAAAATCCATATGGCTCGCCTCTCTCTTTAAACTGGAGTAAGCCGAGCATAGAACGTGTTGGTTTCGCCGATAATGTCGATATCGTCGGCATATGCTAGTAGCATGGTACTCTTATGAAAGACCAGTGAGCTTCAGCTCGGCAGCGCGAACGATTTTTTCCAGCAAGAGGTGGAAAAAGTCACACGATTATTTATTTATTTTTTTAATGTCATTATCTATGCCTTTTGGCTTCGAGATTTCCCATTGTCTTTGATTGGAAGTTGTTCTCGGCCAGGAAAGTTGCACATTTTGAGCGTAAGAGCACCTTGTTTTCGACTTTCGTATATTGATTTTTAGGCTAACTTTATGGGAAACAGTGGAAATGATGTTTAACCTGCTATGCATTTCATTGTGGTTAGCGGAAAACAGAACTACGTCGTCTGCTTAAGCTAAGCTTCCAAGTTTCTCATTTAGTTTCTATTGTACACCACGTCTGACAATATCGCAACTTTCGAAGATCATGCCGAGAGTGACAATAAATAAAAGACAGACAATAAATAAAAGTGGAGAGAGTGCGCAGCCCTGCTTAACACCGGAAACTGTCCGAAAGCGTTGACTCAGCTGTCCGGCGTGTTGTAACCTGCTGCTGGCTCCATTGTATGGGCTTTTTATGATATTAGTTAGCTTTGGTGGGATACCACGAGCTTCCAGTGCGGTCCATATCGCGTCTCTCCTAAGCGCATCTCTACGAAAGCGCAGCGAAGCGTTGAGCTCGGCAGATTGTTGGATGATAATGCTCATTGTACTGATATGACCGATACATGAGAGTCACTACGACGAAAGCCGGCTTGATTTATTGTAATAGCGGCGCCACACTTCATGCCACTATTCGAGTAAATATGACGAGATTAAGAGTTTTAGTTATAGCACCTCAATTTAATGGCTGATCCTACGATATAATGCGTCTCACCTATCACTTAGAATCTCCTCATTTCGCCTGCGCGCTGTGGTGCTGCTAAACCTGACTGGAGACTGAATACCTCTCAAGGAGAGAACCGTCAGTGAAGAGGTAGGGAACGAAAGAAATGAGGTGAGAGAAACCGGGTTTAAAGTGGCGACCCCTTATCAGTCATAAATCATATTGCCACGAATCCAACAATATTGCCTCAAATAAGAACGCATCAACGATATCGACCCACGCAACGTATTAAGGACAATGATTGCAAATTAGAAACATGGAATGATCTGACTAAGCTCCAACCGGGAAAAATGGAGGCCTTCATTGATATCAAAGGAACAAAAGCTCCAAACGTACAAAACTATAATGAGCCCGATTGTCACCTACTATTGTGAAACATGGGTCCTTAAATATAAAGTCGTGAATTTACTGATGAGATTTGAAAAAAAAATTCTCAGAAAAATATTTGGCTCTACACGACTAGAAGACAGTACAAATTAGGCCGGGTCGATTTGTGGGGAGGCAAAAAAATCGTCCATTGCTCTGTGAAAATCGTATTCTAGGGATCAAAATAGAAAAACTTTGCCGAAGGAACCATACTTCTAAAACGAATTCTGATGACCCCCAATTTGGGCCGAACTTTTTAGTTTCTTTTCCCATGTAAAGGCCAAAAATTGTGATATTTTGAAATTTTTGTATGAGGAATCCCCCAGGAGAGTTCCAGGGGGTGTGCCACTGGCATGGGTGGATCGGCCGTCCAAAGTTAGTGGGGGTCGGTCATACATTTGGACTCGATTGGAGCACTCTAAATGGGTCAAAGTGGGATTTTTCGTTCTACCCAAATTGGGGGACATCAGAGTTCGTTTTAGAGGTATGGTTCCTTCGGCAAAGTTTCTTATTTTGATCCCTAGAATACGATTTTCACAGAGCAATGAGCGATTTTTAAATCAACCCGCCCTAGTACACATCGTATGCGGTATAACCACCAGCTCAGTGTTCCAACCGCGAGACGGAATGTAAGGCGGCTTATAAAGTCGCAAAGATTACGGTGATATGGATACGTCCTAAGAATGAGCAGTGGAAGAGCGACCAAAAAAATGTTTGAAGTAAATCCTGAAGCAGCAAGAAAGAGGGGCCGGCCAAGGCGACGATTGTTGCAAGACGTAGAAAAAGAGAAGACGTAGACAATATACGTAAGATGAGAACAACATAGAGCGAAAATGGGCTGTTGAGAAGAATAGAGACGTATTGTAGCGGAGGCAACGATCCACTCCTGACTGTAATGCCAATATGATGATGATGGTGGGATCGATATTCTACGCCGGCTGGAACATTTCTGTTTGTTACCGTTTTAGGGATCTTTATAATTATTGATTCTTTTCACTGTGTTGGCAGGTTTTCTTCTGTCCAAATTCATTGAAATAGTGGAAGGTGTATATCGGCCATATGCTGAGGTTGCACTCGAAGAATTCCGTCGTGGATTCCAGCGATTCCGGCGACTTTGCCTGGTCTTGATAGTTTATTAGCGCTGTATATTTCGTCTGCATCCGGGCAGTCAGTTCTGATGCGTCTACTTTCGCCTTTATTAAATAACAACTAATGATTTTATTTAAAAATTCACATTTTTTTATTTCTGGTTTCTTACTTTTCAATCAACCCGTACATACATACATACATTCGTCTGTATGTAAAATCGAAAAAATATACAACTTTTAGCATACGGCGAGGCACATTGAACGGAAGGAATCTGTAAAGCAGCTGATTTAATTTTTTTCTATTCATTTGGTCTCTAAATTATACATTTTTTTTTATTACTCTAAACTGTCAAACCTGTTTTATAGATTTGTGTATTTTAGAGACCAAAAACAAAAACAAAATATTAGTTTGAGGGAAAAGTATATCAATTATTTTCTCGATAGATGGCTGTGGTGATCGATATCTCGTAAAGTGTTGATCCGACAATTTAAAGTTTATGCGCGTTGTCAAGATGACATTTCACACTAAAAAACATACTTTTGCAGTTTTCTGTTAGTTTCATTCAGTTCTGAATTACAGGGTGTTAACATTGGAAGCCAGCGAAGCGAAAATTCGGTATATTTTGAAGTTTTTCTTTGATAAAGGCGCAAATGTAAGTCAGGCCGCTGAAATTGTGAATGGTATCTATGGTGCCGATACTGTAACAGGCAATTACGTGCAATTTTGGTTCAGTCGATTCCGTTCAGTGTTTTTTGATGTTAAAGATGCACCTCGCACAGGCAGGCCAGGCGTCGAAAATGTCGTTAAAGTCACAGAAATAATCGAAGTTGACCAACATTTTGGTAGTCGTAGCATCGCTTTAAACCCATGTCGACGGTCGTTCGTGTCCGGCCCGTTTTTTGTGAAACTACTGCACGGTACTACCCACAATGAAACGGGTAACACTGCAACTGTCTTCTGAGGTTAAATACTTAGGAGTAATCCTAGATAGTAAGCTTACCTGGAAGAAGCACGTCGAGCAGAAGGTCTCTTGAACACTAAAAGTCTTCTGGCAGTGTAAGAGAACCTTTGGCAAGACATGGGGTCTAAGACCGGCGATAGTACACTGGTTATACATTACCCTGATTAGAGCCATTATTACAAACGCCTCTGTAGTCTGGTGGAAGGCTACTATGGTTAATTCCAGAGTAAAATTCCTAAACATGCTACAGATAAGTGTGTGCTTGGGTACCACAGGTGCCATGAGTACGGCATATGGTGATGCCCTTAATGCCATTCTGAACTTGCAACCTCTAGATCTTCAAATTCGACAGGAAGCGATGAAGGCGGCGTACAGGCTCAAGTTAAACAGAGTCTGGGAAAATGAAGAACAAACTGACCACTGTTGGCTAGCCACCAGTTGTCGGAGCGGTGCACACTGTTCTCGATGCCAGAGGACAATCGGGTGCCTGTCGTTAGCTTCGGTAGGAAGTATGATGTTTTGTATGACTATGCCAGATAGAGATCAATGGTATGGTACAGAGAACCTATTAATGGGATATCAGCACACTGTCTTCACCGACGGATCCAAAACCAGTGATGGTAGCGGATCTGGATGGTACTTAGACGAAGACACTAACTACTCCTATGCCACAGGGCAGATGGTCACGGTATTCCTTACGGAAGTCTATACATCTAGAATGTGACAGTATAATTGAGAAAAGTGGCGTGGTAGCAGTATTGGAATTTGTAGTGACAGTGAAGCTGTCGCTGAAAGCACTTGCTAACCTACGCTGCTCTTCGAAGTTAGTCGCTGAATGTAAGGCAAAACTGAATAGTGTTGCAAAACGCAACAAAGTTTGTCTTATTTGGGTGTTTGGTCATTGTGGTGTTACAGGGAACGAGCTAGCTGATAAACTGGCTAATCAAGGCTCTGCAAGTATGCCACTAGGCCCTGAGTCTAGCTGTCAATTCCGCATCGATTCAACCATGGATTGACGACTTCATGCGGTCTACCTATAGAGGACGTTGGTCTGGGTTGTACTCGTGCAGAGTAGCCAAGTGCTTTGTGAAAGAAGCAAACAGGAAATTAGCGACCTTTCTCCTAAAACTCAGCAGAAAGGACCTGAGAGTACTGGTGGGTGTAATCACAAGGCTCACCTGAGAGTAATCTTGAGTGTAGTCACAGTGCACAACGCCTGTGGTCAGCATATGGCTGCCATGGAAGTCGTCGACAACCCGATATGCCTATCCTGTCTCGAAAATGACGACACTGCAGATCATTTTCTCTGTAGCTGTCCGGCGTTTTCCTGAATCAGACTTACCTGTGGGCAAAAAGTAAGGGGAATTTATTTGTCAAACTTCGCGGGATTAAAATTTCGCTCTAGTTATTTTTTTCATGAGTTGGCAGCACTGTTAATAACATCTGGGTCAACTTTCATGTGAATGTCATTATCAGTAATACATTTACGCTTGTGTTTACCAAACGACCAAGAGTGCATTTTTCGATTTTTACAATGTCTGATTTGATTGAGCAGAGAAGTGCCATCAAATTTTGTTTGCGGAATGAAATTTCGAAACGTTTAGCATGTTGCAGAAGGCATTTGGTGATTCGACCATGTCGCAGAAAAATGTTTATAAGTGGTACAAAGACTTCAAAGAGGGTCGAGAGCGTGTTGATGACTTGGAGCGCTCCGGACGACCATCGACGTCAACAGATGACCAACACGTCAATAAAGTGAAGGAGTTAGTGCTCAAAAATTGTCGGTTGACTGTTAAAGACCTTACCTCGTTTGGTACCGAAAACTCTCAATTTCTTGGAAAAAAGTCGTCGCGTTGATGTGTGTGAAACAATGCTTTCAGACTATCAGGACAAGCTCAAATGCATCATTACGGGAGATGAAACTTGGATTTATGTTTACGACCCTGAAACAATCGACCAATCAAGCGAATATCGTGCTAAAGGCGAGGCCAGACCGAAAAGAGCACGTCAAAGTCGTTCAAAAATAAAGGTCATGATGACAGTTTTTTTTCGATTTTCGTGGTGTGGTGCACTATGAATTCCTTCCACCTGGCCAAACTGTTAATAAGAAATATTATTTGAGCGTTATGCGTCGTTTACGTGAAGCAATTCGTCTAAAAAGACCAGAATTATAGGCCAACAACTCTTGGTTTTTGCATCACGATAATGCACCGTCTCACACTGCACTCGTTCTTCGTGACCATTTCGCCAAAAATTCCACGCATAACGTTCGGCAACCACCGTATTCGCCTGATTTGGCTCCGTGTGACTTCTGGCTATTCCCAAAACTTAAGAGACCACTCCGGCGAACGCGTTTCGAGTCGATTGAGGAGATAAAAGCTGAATCGAAGAAGATGCTGATAGCTATACCGGAAATGGACTATTTGGCATGTTTCGGGGATTGGAAAAATCGTAGGCATAAGTGTATTTCATCGAGAGGGGATTATTTTGAAGGGGATGAAATTGATTTACAAGAATAAATAAAGATTTTTCATTTTACAACCAAATGCACCTTACTTTTTGCCCACGGTATAGGATATTGGGTTGCGATATACTAAGTATGGATAAAGTTCATACTCTTCCTCTTCCGGATCTCTTAAGATTCATCAATGAATCCAAGAGATTTGTGAAAGAGTGACCTCAAACTAATATATCGGCCTTATCACCCACTTTTTATCTTTCCTATCTCTCTATTATTTCTACAGAAGTCTATCCGTGTGTAGTTCAATGATCTACTGACTGAGTGCTTGGACTTATCCAACCCCCCACAAATCTAATCTAATCGA